>RPOG01004613.1:10007-27492 GCA_008086565.1 Thalassoma bifasciatum | reverse complement strand
GGGTGTGTGTGTGTGTGTGTGTGTGTGTGTGTGTGTGTGTGTGTGTGTGTGTGTAGGGGGTCTGGAGAGGGTGAAGACTGAACTCAGGGATGAAGTCTCAGGACACTCTGCAGTGTCAGAGGTGGAGTCAGACGTCGACTCTCACAACGAGGTAAAAAACAAAAAAACTGATTTTAATTTTATTTTCCACTTTTTCTTCTTCTCACCGTGTTTTTCTTTTTCTCCAACAGCCTAAAGCCTCCTCTTCCTCCTCCTCATCATCATCATCATCATCGTCTTCTTCTTCATCCTCCTCCTCCTCCTCCTCCTCCTCCTCGGGGGAGGACTCAGAGAGCTCCCAGGACGAGGAGGAGCAGCAGCAGGAGGAGGAGCAGAGGAGGAGGAGCTCGTCTCAGCAGAAAGGCTCAGGGCACACGATCCAGCTGGACCCAGAGTCAGACCAGAAACTCAGGCACAAACTCAAACCACTCAAACGGTGAGAAACAAGCACAGACTCACAGACTCAATCACAGACTCAGAGACTCAGCCAATCACAGACTCAATCAGAGACTCAGCCAATCACAGACTCAGCCAATCACAGACTCAGCCAATCAGAGACTCAGCTGTTCACAGACTCAGCCAATCAGAGACTCAGAGACTCAATCACAGACTCAGCCAATCACAGACTCAGCCAATCAGAATGCTCCGTCAGACCACATGACCTCATGTTCTGTTTCTCATGTTTAAAAAATAATTACAGGAATCAAACCTGAAGGAAACAAAATGACTCCTGTCTAACTCCTCTTTTCTCCTCTTTCTCCTCTTTCTCCTGTGTCTCCTCCTGCGTCTCCTCCTGTTTCTCCTCCTGTGTCTCCTCCTGTTTCTCCTCTTGTCTCCTCCTCTTTCTCCTGTGTCTCCTCCTGTCTCCTCCTCTTTCTCCTGTGTCTCCTCCTCCTGTCTCCTCCTGTCTCCTCCTGTTTCTCCTCCTGTCTCCTCCTCTTTCTCCTGTTCCTCCTCCTGCAGAGAACGTCCTACCTCACCGAGCACAGCTGAGGCCATTCAGGGGATGCTGTCCATGGCCGGGCTGCTCTGCTCCTCTAAGCCAGAGAAGGGGGCCTCCTCCTCCTCCTCCTCCTCCTCCTCCTCCCAGGACTCCTGGTGGTCGGGCTCCTCCCAGAGCTCGCTGCAGGAGCAGAGGGAGGCTCAGAGGGAGGCGCAGCAGCGTCTGCAGGGGGAGCAGAGCCCCATGGACAGTCAGGGAAACAGCAGCAGCGAGGCCTGGGACCATCAGGACCATCAGGACCATCAGAACCATCAGAACCATCAGAACCATCAGAACCATCAGAACCATCAGGGTCTGCCCAGTCCAGACACAGACTTCACCTACTGTGACCCCCCCATCAGCCCCCCCCTGCACCCCTCCAAGAGACACGCCCCCAACCCTCCACCAATCAGCAACCAGGCCACCAAAGGTTTGACTCCGCCCACTTTACGTTCTCACCTTAAAAAAACTCAGTTCAACGTCAGCGAATTTATGAACAAACAACTGTGTTTACTCTTTTTAAATCAACAACAGAAACTTCCAGAATGAGTCTGATGAAAAGTTTCCCTCCCCCAGTTCTTAACAGCGTGTATTTCCCCTTTAACATCAGTGACAGCTTGAAGTCTTTNAGGAGGAGGAGGAGCAGCTCCTCTGGGCATTTGTAAACAGAGACGAGGAGAAAAAGAAAAAAACGCTTCAAACATCCGAGCGCCACCTCCCACAATCCTTCACTTCACAGCTTTCTATGTCAGACTGAGGAGGAGCAGAGAGGAGCAGAGAGGAGCAGGGTGCTGTGCCCCCCTCCCTGCAGGGGGCGCTGTAAACCAGGTGCTAAGGAGGAGGAGAAGTTTCTCATGGTGCTTATTGTTTGTATTTTCTGCTCGTCCCTTTTTCTCAATCACACCAGCAATAAAAAAAAGACTGAGAGGAGGAGGAGGAGGAGCAGAGGAGGAGGAGGAGGAGGAGCAGAGGAGGAGGAGAGGAGGAGGAGAGGAGGAGGAGGAGGTGCTCTGAGCTCCTCTCTGTGTCTAAGGTCTGGACCCTGATTCAGACCCTGATCTGGACTCTGGTCCGGCCCCTGGTCCGGACTCTGGTCTGGCCCCTGGTCTGGACTCTGGTCCGGCCCCTGATCCGGACTCTGGGGGTCTGGACTCTGGTCCGGCCCCTGGTCTGGACTCTGGTCCGGCCCCTGATCCGGACTCTGGGGGTCCGGACTCTGGGGGTCCGTGCACTAAAGGACCCAAAGTGCTCGGTCTCTGAACGAAGAGTCGACGTCGTTGAGTTAAAATCGTGTTTTTTTGTCGACTCCAGTTTAATTTATTTCTCTTTTCTCGGTGATGATGTTGATTTTTTTAAGTGTTATTTTTATGGATGATGTATTTATTAATGAAAGAGAAAATGATTTTATTATATTTTGACCCTATGACCTCAGCTGTTCTGAGACTTAGTTTCTTTTGTAGGGCGTCCTCTCTCTCTCTCTTTGTAAATGTGGATGTTTTAGGATTATTGTGATCTTCATCTGTTCTGTAGCATTTTACCCTCTGACCTTTTCTGACCTTTTCTGACCCCTGACCTTCTCTCTGACCTTCTTTCACTCTTTCTAACCTCTCTAACCAACTTTGACCTCTTTCACTCTCTTTATAACTTCTTTTACCCTCCTCTTCCTCTGTGACCCTTTTTTGACCTTCTCTTACAAACTATAAATTCTGAAAACTCTCTTTCTAACCCTGTTCTTCCCTCTCTAACCTTCACTGAGCCTTTTCTCTGACCCTGTTTGACCTTTAACCCCACTCCAGCCTCTTTAACCCTCTCTGACCCTGTGTCTGACCTCTGACCTCTCTGACCCAGTCAAACTTGTATTATTCTTTCTCACCTTTTCCTCCTCTGATGCCCACCCAGACCTTCTTCAACTCTTTTTAACCTCTGACCTTCTTTGACCTCTCTAACCTTATTTTGACCCTTGTTTTGACCC
Source organism: Thalassoma bifasciatum (assembly GCA_008086565.1). NCBI lineage: Eukaryota > Metazoa > Chordata > Actinopteri > Labriformes > Labridae > Thalassoma > Thalassoma bifasciatum. Next base: position 24,499 of record RPOG01004613.1, on the reverse strand, counting down.
TTATTTCTGACCCTGAGCGTCTGCTCTGTGGCGTCGTGTGATCACAGGTTTAAACCTGTTGTTGTTTTTTTTCGGACCAGTGCCACGTTGTTTTAGCAGAAACCCTCCAGTATTTTCTGAGCCACTGTGGTCGATCCAAAGTCGAGATCTTTCCAGAAAAAAAAAAAAAAGACGTGAACGTTTGAGGAGCTGATGACTGACTTTTTCTAAGCCTTGAAGCTGATGTGAGGAGTGTGTTTTTGCTCGGAGTGTGTTTTTGCTCGGAGTGTGTTTTTGCTCGGAGTGTGCGCTTCTTCTCTCTCAGGGAACGATGCCATGGACGTGACCTTCCATTAACCAGCAGCCACGCCCCCCACGCCGCCACGCAGACGGGACGCGCTCAGACTTTGGCGTCTGCTGAGGTTTGATTTTCTCTTCGTTGCTCAAACGTTTTTTCTCCATCGAAGTGTTTCAGTCGCTCAGAAACTTTCTGTCTGAGTTTGGACGTTTTTCCTCGCGGCGTCTGAAGCTTTGAGCTCAGTATTAAACACACACACACACACACACACACACACACACACGTAGCTTTAAGAGCAGCGTGAAGTTTTGCTCAGGTCGACTGTGATCTTCATCCCTTCGCTCTGAGGAAAAAGAACGACAGAGCAGATTTTTCCCTTTTTTTCTTCACTTTGACCTTTGACCTCGTTGCATGCTGAATCACTGAGCTCTCTCTCTCTCTCTCTCTCTCTCTTTCTCTCTCTCTCTCTTTCTCTCTGTCTTTTCTCTGTCTCTCGGCCCGCAGGCAGGGTTTGTTGGTTTGTTGGTTTGTTGAAGCTGGAACTTTTCATCCTTCAGGATCTGAATCTTTGCTTTTTCTGCATCTTTTTGAAGCGTTTGTGTTTCGTGCGTTGGTTCTTGAATTGTTTCCTTTTCCAGATTTTAAGTATAAACAAACACTGGCGAACTGTGACACTGTTGCATTTTCTTTCTGCATTTCAAAATTTGCGTGTAAATAAAACTAATGAACTGAGCGAGTTGTTTGTTTTTGTCCACTGGTTCAAAGGAGAACACAAATATTCTTTGTAGTTTTGGTAGATAATTTTATTCATTTATGTACAACCATCAGCAGAAACCCCCCCAGAGAAAGAGCGGCCNATCAGTTTGTGAAAACTTGGTAGATCTGTAGTAAACTACAAGTTCCCGGATGTTTCTACTGATCCGGGAAAATTTCTCAGTCTGTAACGGACCAGTCTACCTGGCGTACTGTTTCCCACAATGCACGGCGCTAATGGCGTTTGTCAGTTTGGGGGCGCTCAGGTTGAGGTGAATTACTGACACCTACTGGAATAAATCAGCTCAACTACAACACAACAACAAAAATGTGAAACGGTCCCAGAGATAAAAGTGAAGTGACAGGAAAGAAACAGCGGTAAATCTGCTCACTTCATCATGAAAGAGCTGTTTACTTTTACCAAATTCATAAAAGCCCCTAAATCATTTATCACTTTTTATTTTACACTAACAGCCTACGTGGGTAATGAGGACGCAGTTTTTACACCAGCTGGAAAAATAAAAACTCAGTTGGTTTCACACTGAAAAAACAGAAATCTAAGCAAGTCATTCTGTTTTATTTGTAGTAAAAATTGTCTTATTGTTCTTAATTTGAGCCACATTCACCAGACCAGGTCATAAAAATGTCTTATTTTAAGTTTTTTAAGACAAAAATGAGGTGTAAATTGCTTGTAACAAGTCAAAAAAATCTGCCAATGGGATAAGACGAATTCACCCGGGAAGTTTGTTGAAATTAGAAAGATGTCTTAAAACAAGAATCTTTTATCTTATCCCATTGGCTGATTTTTTTTACTTGTTATAAACAACTGATGCCTCATTTTTGTCTTTAAAAAACCTTGAAATGAGACATTTTCCTGGACTTATTAGTCGACTGTAGCTCATATCAAGAATAATAAGACAGTAGTTTTTACAGTAATAAACTTTTATATCTTTGCAAATTTAATAAAATCAGGACTCTAATCTCTCCCTGAATTTGTTGTTTTTCTAAATAAATTAAAATTGTTCCTTGAACCACTAAAAACAATGAAAAAAACATAAAAATTCTCAGAAAAATTTAAAACTACTTTTCCCTTCACATGCATAATTTCATTTATTTATTTTCCTTTGTATCTCATTAACATCTAATTTAACTTATCTACTTTTATTGCTCCTGTAACTTCTCCACTGATTGATGTGGTGAATTAATGACTGAAATGTTCTCATGGATTTATTGCTGTGATTGCAGCAAGGCATTCACAGCTTATGTTCTTCTATTTTCAAAAAAGTTTAAGATTCTTCTTCTTCTTCCGCCCACTTTTTTGGATCGCGTCTTCTTCCACAAATTTCAACCGATTTTCACCGTTCAAACTTCAAAACGACCGGCTCGTTCAGGACTGGTGCGCTATGACTTTTCAGACCGGTTTCACTTATACTTTCAGAGATATTTCACTTTTTTCACGATTTTTCTTCCATCTGGAAAGCATGGGAGACCTTCAGATTCTGAAGATTTCAGGGAATTACTTCAGCCTCATTCAGACCCTTCTCATTCAGTCATACTTTCAGCCAGAAACATCATTCTACCTGCAAAATGTTCAGCCATCGTTTGGCTTTCTTCAGTATATTTCAGCTTCTTTCTAGCATTTATAGTTTCTTCATAAAACTCCTTCAAAGGTCATGAAATTTTTCAGCCCTTGCAGCAGTTTAACATTGGTGTGTATGTGGCAGTTTAACATTGGTGTGTATGTGGTGGAATGTTCAAACTGTAGAGTGAGGATTTGAATTTTAGAGTGTGGACCAGGAGAGAAATGACCTGCAAACTTTTTGGATAAACAGGCCCAGGAGCCACAAATTTCACTCAACATACACAAATTTGGGCTCAAAACGTAGGTAATCTTGTTCTGCTTCTGATTAATGACCCTTGACACCAAAAGGACAAAGAACAAAGCCTGCAGGTGGCCAACTGTCACAGAAAGTCATCATCTGTCCCCATCTGCTCTAATGTTAATTTTCAGGGGACTTTCTGAGAGATGAAGAAAAAGTTACACTTTTTTAACTCACATTTCTGGTAAAACCTGTGGCTCAACAGACATGAAATTTACATCAATAGATACTTCTGGGCCTTGGGAATCTAATGGTGGTTTTGGTTTTCTGCTAGCCCTTAAGGATTTTGCGCAGCTAGAGGATATTCGCACCCTTGTCCCTGGCTCAAATCCAGCTCCTCATCAACTGTCTGTCAGTTAAATCAAACAGCTGCAGCTTCAAACAGCCTAACGAGCAGGTTACCATGGAGACCTGTGATCTGACACACCTGTTTATACCTACAGATCAAAACACTGATGAAGAAAGATACTCAAGTGATTGTTTCTCTGCAATTCACCCATTCATATTTTCATTTTGGACATTATTTCACATCCTTTCAGCCAAGTCTTCATGTTCATGTTCGTGAGTTCTTCTTCAACATTTTGCATTCAGCAGTTCAGCGCAAGCTTTTTCAAGATTCCTTCAACCATTTTCAGATAAATTCAGTCATTCAGCAAATTCAGGATTCTGCATTAGCAGTTCAGCGCAAGCTGCTTCAGCTTCTGCATTCACAGCGCTTTTTCTTCAGAAATTGCTTTTCTAGTTTATGATAAAGTTAAACATTAGAAAACACAGAAAGTTTGAGGTTTGTTTTAAAACAGCCTTTAACACAGAAACATCCGGGTCCTCAGGTTTTCCTCTCTGAGCTCGGAGCTAACATGCTAACTGATGCTAACATGCTAACATGCTAACTGATGCTAACATGCTAACTGATGCTAACATGCTAAGATGCTAAGATGCTAACTGATGCTAAGCTCGGCTCTTACTTTCTTTTCTGGATTTTCTGGATCTGGATCCTTCGGGGCCTGAAGAGTCCGGACCCGGACCTGAGGATCCCCACAGCTCGACCGAACGAAGACATGGTTCCGACCATAGACTGTATAAAACAGGTTCCGACCCAGAGACACGAACCTGTTTCTGTTTCTGCTCCGACACGGAGAAGAGTCACCTTCTGTGTCCGTCAGTGACGCAGCAACAACACCTGCTCTCATTGGACAAACAGTGACGACACTTTGTTAACTCAGCGCTGATTGGCCGAGTCTGATGATCAGTGATAAACACAGCAGCGCCCCCGCGTGTTCAGCAGCTGTCATTACAACCACTGCACTAAAATATATTTATATAGAAAAATATAAAATAAAACTCTTTAATTTTTGTTTTTCTAGCTTTCTGTTACTGTAGAGGAATATAAAACTACAAGAACAGCTGTAGTGTTTTATTTTCAGTCATTTTTATTTTATTACTTCAGCAAAATGATCTAAAATCAGCTCAGTGATTAAAGTAACTGTGAGGAAAATATTAAAAGCTTAAAAACATAAATAAATGGAAGGATTTAATACAAACAAAGATCAGTAATGTTCTTATAAAAGCTGGACACTGTGATTCAGACTTTATTTAAATGTTTGAACATGTTTTATGAAGTGATTTTATCCACTAGATGGTGTCAAAGCTCAACAAAGGTTTAAACTCCAGTTTATGTTCTTTAATGTCTGAGATCTTCATGTGATTTGGGAAAGAACAATTTAACTGTAATACTTAAATATTTCCTAAAAAAACTGTTAAAACTTATTCTGACCTCAGTTTGAGTTTTAATATTTATTGTTTCTTTATTTCTGTTGTACAGAGAAACAACAGTTTTGTGTTTTCCTTCTTTGCTTTTGTTAAGTTTGTTGTTGTTGTTTTTTTTAATTTAGTTAAAGTTCATTTCCAAACATTTGGCAGCAGAAAAATCAAACACAACATTAAGAGGAGGCATAATTATGAAACAATACAGAAGTATAAGTGAAAATAATTCTAAGAGAAATGATTAAAAAAGGATATTTAAAAAACAAATGGATAAAATTAAATTAGGGAAGACCAAAAGGCTCTGTGATAAAGGATTATGGTTGAGTTTATTTGCAGCTCGTCAAGTGAAAGTTTCTCTTGAAGGAGCTGACGTGTCTGTAAATGATGTGATTGTGGAGACTGAGGTGTTTGTGTAACTTCAGAAAAATAAAGAAATAAAGAGGAAGAAGAGTTTTAACAGCTTCAGGGAGAAAATGAGGTTTGAAAAGTCAAAAATCCAACAGACAAATGAAGCAGAAACTCCAGAAGAAGATTAGAGACTGAGGGGAAAATAAAATAAGGTCCAATTATAATTAGTTTTTAATATATTCAGAGAAAAAGCTCAGCTCAGATTTTTTTCTGAATAAACTTTAATAAGTTGATCAAACTTTTCTTCAGTGTCTCTTTTCCTCTTCCGTTAGAAACTGTTTTGGGTTTTTTTGCAGCAGAAACAGTTTTTTGCAGCTGTGATCTAAACTGGACCCTGAACGTCTCATGATGTGAAAACAGGAAATAATAACAGCGTCGTGGACGCGCACGGCGCCGCCGCCCTTCGCTGCTCGTGCACGAGGAGGAAAGAATCCTTGGCGCCATCTTGTTTCCAGTGGAAAACGGCGTCAGTTTCATTTTTCACGGAGAAAAAAAACCATTTTAGTCCCGGAATAAAACCCGCAGGAAACTTTTCTTACTTTAAAAATCACAAACGTTTCATCTGAGTCTGTTTTTGTTCAGAATCATCGAAGTTTCTTCTTCAGGGAAACGAAGCGTCGACGTGAATCTGTTCTTACTTAATGGCGCCTGATCCTCCCTCTCTCTCTCTCTCTGTGTGTGTGTGTCTCTCTCTCTCTGACTCTCTCTCTTTCTCTCTCTCTCTCTGTGTCTCTCTCTCTTTCTCTCTCTCTCTCTGACTCTCTCTCTTTCTCTCTCTCTCTCTGTGTCTCTCTCTCTTTCTCTCTCTCTCTCTGTGTCTCTCTCTCTCTCTCTCTCTTTCTCTCTGTGTCTCAATTTTTCTCTCTCTATTTCTATTAAACTATTTTTTTTTGTATTTTTCCTTAAAAACAATTATAAATAAAAGGTCAAAAAAAAAAACCCAGACAAAAACTCAAAAATTCAATTTTTATCCCATAATTTTGACTTTCATGTCTCAAATTATTGGCTTTTATCTCAAAATTTATACCTTTAACCCCATATTTTTGACCAATTACCTAAAATTTTTGCTTGTAAACTCAAAATTAGATTTTAGGGTCATAATAACAAATTTTTGCCCCATAATTTTAACTCTTCGTCTCAAAATTTTGACTTTCTAGCTCAAGATTTTAAATTTTGCCCCATGATTTGACTCTGAAAACCTCTAAAATTTCATTTTAGTGCTCAAAATTTCAACTTTTGCCCATTACTTTAACTATCATGAAATTTTTACTGTTTATTTCATAATTTTAACTTTAAACTCAAATTTTGATTTAAAAGTCCAAAACTTGAACACTTGGCCTTTGACAATGTCTCTTGAATTTTCGATTGTTAAATCTTGACTTTTAAACTCAAAATGTAATTTTTTAGGTTAAAATTTTCCACTTATTTCTTAAAATTTCCACTCCTCTCTCAGTCAGTTTGTGAATTAATATCATCATCAGTAAAACAGGTTTAGTTCTAAGGGGCAGGTGCCCCCCTGACCCCACCGGTAGATCCGCCCCTGCTGTCTCTCTGCCCCCCCCCCTCTCCGGCTGCCCCCCCTCCCCTCACAGCTCAGACTCCGCCCACTCACACCAGCAGCATGATGTCATCGCTACCAAAAGACAAAAATAACCCATTTTCAGACACTAAACTGTCGTAAATCACCACAAACACGTCAGCGCTGTTATTGGTTAAATACTTCAGGTGTTAAATCCTCAGGTGGAATCGTCGTCGACACAAACGTCATCGATAAACTCCGACAGAAAAAACCGGACTGTGCCTGTTTCATCTTCGACGGTAAATGCAGCAACATTTAAAAAGCTGTGAGGTCGAACCGGAGCCGGTGCAGCTCAATCCTCGTCCTCCGTTAACTTTATCTAACACCCTCAGTGCGCGCTCACGGTGCGCGCTCACAGCAGGAGCTCACAGCCAGAGCGCATGCGCGGGAGGCTGCGGTCTGAGGGTGGGGGAGGGTCGGTGCATGGAAACGATGAGAACATCCCATAATATGATGTCAAAGGGATTTCTACTGCCTGATACTGAGGGACATGATCACACTGATGTAACTACAGAGGAACAGGAAGTTTATTTATTATTATTTATTATTATTTACACTTAAAAACATCCTCAGGTTTTTATCTATAAATTAAACATTTGATCACAGAAGAACATCAGTCTGACAGTCATCTGTGATAAAATGTGATTATTGCAGATATTTTAACAGCAGTGTGAGGAATGTTTTACGTCCATGAACATTTAAAAAAAAACTGGAATCAAATAAAAAATCAAAAAGAGAATAAAACATTTGTATTAAACACGAGCAGATGAATAATGTTGCAGCTCTGTGAGTTTGTGGTCAGTAAGATCCTCTGTGCTGACATCAGTTCAGTAGGCTACACAGAAACACTCTCCTTCTGCAGGGGGGGGGGGTTACATAACAGCTCAGATGCCTCCCACTGGGCTGTGGAGTGGATTTAGGTGCTTTTCCTTTCCTGCCAGGACTTATATGAAGGATATTCATCCAAAAAGAACAAAAGGAAGTCCCACAATTAATCATCTTTGTTAAAAATGTGGAGACTTTTATTCTGAAATACTAAATCAAAAAATATAATAACAACAATAACAACAATGACAGAACTCCTGCATTAAAAATGTTCTGGTCTGACTGATGGTTTTCAGCCAAATATAAAATATAAAACCTGCCCAAAGCTCAACCTCTGTAAAAACTCGTGTTAAAACTGATAAAAATATGAAATGCATTATAAAGAACATGTCTTGATTAGCTGCTGCATCAGATAAATAAAAAAGAATTATGCAAACAGGTTTTCTAATCAGCCGAGAAAAATAATTAAAATGTATTTAAAATTGAATAAATATAAAGTGACTGATAACATTTCACATAAACACTCAATTAACTCACAACTGTCTCTGATTAATGATGTGAAATGTAACAGTCTGTTCATTTCTAAATGAATAAACTAATGATATAAGTGCTAGGAAACAACCAGTTAAATAAATTATTTTTAACATTTGTTTTTATTTAAATATTATTTATTAGTATTATTTTTGATTTTGTTGTTATTGTTTTTGTTTGGTGTATATTGTGTTGAAACTTGTGAAATGCTGGTCTCCAAAGGAAAAGATTATTGAACAAAAGTTTTGAGATAAAGGGTCAAAACTCTGAGTTGAACAGTCAAAAATATTGGGTGAAAGTTTAAATATTAAGCAAAAAAAAAATCCAAATTTGGCATTAAAAGTCAAAGTTTTGAGATAAAAAGTCAAAAACACAGAGAAAAATATGAAATTTTGAGCTAAAGTGACAAATATTTGTGATAAAATCAATAACTTGAGGAATCACAGTCATAATTCTAAGATAAAAGTAAATAATTTGAGATGAAAAGTCAAAGTTGAAATCTGGAGCCTAACATTCAAATTTTGAAAGTACGAGCCAAAACTTTGAGTTGATTAGTCAAAATTATGGGACAAATGTTGAAATTATGACTTTTTATCTCAAAAGTTTTTTACCTTCAAGAGTTTTCCATATTGATATTTTAACAGAAACTGAATAAAATACTTTATTTTTGTTTCCATTATTCAGATTTTCCACTTTGAATGTTCAAGGATTCAAGGAGTTTTATTGTCATTCAACCCATGTAAAACACCGGTGGGACGAAATTAGGTTTCCCTGGTCCTGGAGCAAGCCCAATCATAGAGATGAGAATAATAAATATAAATATAAACAAATATACAATAAAAAAGAGAATAAAAGAAGAACACAGTCAACTAGCCTTTTTAACAAATAGAATAAAATAATTAACTGTGCAAACATTGCAGTGTGGGGAAATTTGTTGAGGGACTGTTGTGAATAAATGATGGGGGGGGGGGGTCATTGTTAAGTGCTGGAGGAGCTTTAACACCCCCCCCGTGTGTAGTGACGATCCCCTGTTTGAGTGCGCGCTCTCGCGAACAGCAGCGGAGAAGCCTCGTGGACGCGCGCAGGGCTCGGTCGCGCTGCCCCTGCACACTGGGCCGTGCGGCCCCGCAGCATGTGGGGGCGGAGCCTGGGTTTAGTGCTGGGGAGGGAGGAGGGGGGGCTGTGGGGGGAGGGGGCGGAGTCTCAGCAGTCCTGGCAGGGCCGCCATTTTTGCAGAGGGAAAAGAGAGTGTTTGAGGATCTAATTTCTACAAGATCCGCTGATTTAGGCTCCGTTTACCGTCAGGAACCGGTTCGTGTCCCGGTCCGTGGTTCGGGTCAGGCTCGGGAGGACGGAGGAGTCCATCAGGACACTTTAATCAGCAGGAAACAGGAGGAAAAACGCGTTTTTGAAGCTTTGCTGAGGATCCGCAGTGTGTGGACTCAAGTATTGTTTTGGTTGTGGACAGAGACGGGGGTCTCACCCTGGTCCCCCTACCCGCTCTCCAGCCCCCCCAGAGTGGACATCAGCCGGTGAGTGAGCCTGAAGCTGAGCTGGAGGATTTTAAAGCTGCAGAAACTAAAGCTGCAGCTTTTGTTGCTTTAGTTAGCTCCTGTGCTAACTGCTGTGCTATCAGCTGGGTTAGCCTGTTAGCATCTGCTGCTTTAAAGCTTTTCACACCTTCACCTGGATTTACCTGNAACAGATTGAAGTTGTCCTTAAAACAAACCAGAGAAACATGAGGCTGTAAAAACATAATTATCTTAAATAAATGTTCATTAAACAGCTCAGGTGAGTTCACTCAGACTCAGGAAGCTGCAGGCCTGTGTTGCGTCTCTGTATAAATAATGTGACCTGCTAATATAAAGCTACCTGCTCTATTTCAAAGCTGTTAATTTACTTTACATAAGCCAAGGTCCCTGCAACTGCTCCATCATCATGTGTCTGTAAAACAGCAGAAACACTGGTTTAGCTCCAGGAACAAACTTGATTTTGTCCATCCTGAACACACACACACACACACACAGGATGGTGTTTCCGTTCACAGAATTATCTTTACATGTGGAGAGGATTGTGCTTTTTTCAGATAAATCAGAAAGCCCCATGTTGTCATAATTACAGTGACATTTTGTGTTGAGCCGTTACAGAGCAGCAGCATATGTTAAATATCAGTGAGGGAATAATGCGTAGTGATCAAACACAGCTCTTAGACACATGTAGCTGAGGTAATATGTTGTTAAAAATAGACCTCATGTCAAACAAGGAGACAACCGTTGGTATTTTCCTATAATCGGACTTAAAAGTACACTTCACGATGACTTAATTTAGATGCAGGGTGTAATAGGTTCAAATGCAGCAGCAGCCGTGGGGGAGGGGATGATCCATTTCCAGTCAAACCGTTTGTAACTCCATCTCTGACCATGCTACACTAACCCCACACAACTGGTTGTTGTTGTTGTTGTTTTACATGATCTGGAACGAGTCAGGAAATTAATGCACAATCGGGTCATATTTCCTTCCTGCTCTTCACTCTGATAAAGTCGTTTTTGTTCGGTACAGTCAGGTTTTAAAGCTCCGCATTATGCTGTTGTTCTGTTGTTAGCTGTTTCCGTAGCTCTGTGCTTCACTTCACTTCACTTTACCCGTTAATTATGTCATATATAAACCCGTGGTGTTGGTTTGTGTTAAATTCAGCTTCGTTCGTGTTTGTTTTAGAGTAAAATCATCAGATTTAATGCGGTTTAGCTCCGTTTCTTAGCCTGTTAGCTCCTGGCTTCGCTTTCGACGAATTGAGGTAAAAATGGTCCGGAAACAAACACAGAGACTGAACCGACAGCGTGATACTTAAGGAGGGAGTGTGACAGAGGCCGTGACTGTTTCTGGGGCTTTTCCTCCGGGATGAGGCTCCGGCCTCACGGTTGTTGTTGTTGCTCCGTCCGGAGGAAGAAAAGAGGAAAATGGCGACAGAGCCAGAGACAGGAGGAGAAGAAGAAGAAGGAGAAGGAGAAGAAACATGAAGCTGCTCCACACCCCTGCACACCACACACACACACACACACACACACACACACACACACACACTCTCTCTGCAGCAGCGCCGACACACTCACCCAGGAGCAACTGCACAGAAACATCAGCTTATTTCACTTTAGATGTTTTTGAGTAAATATCAGAGAATCTGCTCGGTTTTTATTTCTCCTCCTGACCCTGAATGTTGATGCTGTTTCTCCGGAACCAGCACCGAGCTCAGCAGCAGAACCAGACCCAGAAACATGCGTCACTCTCGGCTACTGCTGCTATTACAGCAGGGGCGGATCAACCAGGGGGGCACAGGGGGGCACCTGCCCCTAAAACAAAGGCCCAATTCCAATTCCTGTCTTAACCCTCAGTCTTAGTCGCCCTCAAAACCAAGTGTTCAGGTCTATCTTGTGACTTAGAAATGGGACACCCCTTAAATGCAAATGAAATTGTTGTGGACTGTCTGTCAGTTATTCCTTCAGTTAGCGTTATCAAAAAAATATCTGCATAAATAACACAACCACGGACATATTCAGCTGTCACAGCAAACCATAGTTTATTGAAAGGTAAACACCAGCTATAACTATCATTACATAACTCTGCAGCTACAGGAGATGACATTAGCCCGGTCATCTTATACCATTATCAGCACAAGCATGTTATACAGGCTGTTATCTTGATAAACAATTACATTACCACGGAGAAAAATGACCATTTTGTAACGTTAACTAACTTTAACGATAGGAACATGGCTTGTCTGCACCGGACGCTATTGACAAAAGATGGTAAAATAAAAATAAATGTTCTGCAACAACGAGGTAAATAATCCATAAAATGGGTCTAAACTAAGATAATACAATGGTTTTCCTAATATTTATATCTCCATTAACAAAGAATATACTATATTTGTAGCTCGCCTTCTCTGCCGCTTTGGACGCCATGTTTATTTACTGAAAATACGCAATGCATTCTGGGTGTCCCTTAGTCCCAAGGGTGGTGTCTGAAAATCTCAGTATTGAGGGAGAAACAGCCTCAAACTTAACCCTCAACCTTCACTTTCTGAGAATCAGGACAAACTTACACTTCACAGGAGCATTTAGAGACTGAGGGTTAAGACAGGAACTGGAATTCACCCAAAGCCTCACGACCTTAAATCAGGGGTTCCCAACTTTTCCGCCTGTGACCCCCAAAATGTCAGCGTTAGAGACTGGTGACCCCCTGCTGTGGTACAACACTCATGGACCAATCCAAAAACAGACAAAAACTAACAAATAACCCCCGAGGATACTTCATTTAACTAATCAGTAGAAACATTTACAGACTAATGTTCACTTTACTGAGTTCACTGCATCAAACTTCAACAAAGAAATGTGAAAAACAGATAAAACATTTTCTGTTTGCATAATTTTATATTATCTTTCACCCCAATTTTTGCTTTGATTCTTAAAATAATGGATAAAATATGGAATTGTTTATAGTTTTCGGTTTTGGGACACATTCCACGACCCCCCAAAGGGTCCAGACCCCACTTTGGGAACCACTGCCTTAGATCACCACATTAGAACAATAATAAAGATCTTTTACTGTAATAACCCTCTGGTGCATGAATTATGAAAGTCAGTGTCAGGATTTTTCTCTTTTGTTTTTATTTGTCTTAAGGCATGAAAAAAAGTTTTCCTTCTTCTTTTTTTTTTTTTTTAAATAAATATTTGTGTCTAAGCATTCAACATAAAACAGTGTGAAATTAATGTTAATATGACTTAATTTTTGTTGTTGTTTGTTTGACTTTATTTTATTTTTGTTATTTCATGAATAATCTTTTTTTTAATGCTTTGCGAAACATTTTAACTCTCTTTCATCCATTTTACCACTGAATAATTTGTAGATCATAAGCTTTTTCACCCTCAAATGTTGGTGTGTAACATTTAAAAAAAAACATGTTTGGGAAAAAAATTGAAAACATTTTTTTAGGCCCTAAGAAGAATAAAAATATCCTGACACAGACTAATATGAATTTACAGCAGATGAACCATTGAATTTAGGAGTAAATAAGTTTTAAATAGTTGTTTACTGTAGTGACCACTATGCTCCACAGGGATAAAATAAAATCATGTATAGGCAAATTATGTCACCTTTCAAATGACTTTTTAACCTTTATTCCATACTTAATATAAACCCTAATATATTTTATTAGGGGTGCATGATTTATACCGGTGCATATCGGTATAATATTGGCTATAAATGAAGTTTCAGTTTTCGCCCGATATAATTTAATTAAATGACCTCGGCACCGTGACCCCGGTGTGAAGAAGACGTGCACAGACTGATCACAGTTATAAAATGAGGAGGAGGAGGAGGAGTGCACATGCTCAGGTGTGATATTTACACCTGTGATAAAAACAGATTATTTAACTTCACAGAGGTTTAATTCTGTCAGGAGTTTAAACTGTTCGGATCGTAATTTTTCACCTTTTTAACCTTTTTAACCTAAAGTTTGATGAACTTCAGCTCCTGAACCTGTCAGAGCCAAAGTTTGAGAGAAATAATAATAATGTGAGATAGAAAAGACAAAATTGGGGATAAATAGTAAAAATTATGGGGCATAAGTTGAAATCTGTGCGATAAAAGGAGAAATCTCAATGAAGCCAGTTCTTTATTTTTATTTATATGTTTTATTGGCAGAAATCGTCTTCAAACCCATAAATATTTCTCCTGTAATGTTTTTAATTTGGGGACATATTAGACAGGACCACCTACATTTCTACACACAGTAACATCCTACTGTTTCATTGACTGTATTAAAGAAACAAAAGCTACTTCACATAATGTTTATTTTAGTTACACCTCCATAAAACTCCACCACAGCGCTGTGTTACATCCTGTTTTTAACCCTCAGTATAAGATAACATATTAATATGTATGAATATAATATAACACACACCATAATACATGCTCATTTAGCTGATCACTGATCCCAATATCACTGTTTTTTCCATGATCACTCTCTGCTGTATTGGAATTAATGTACAGTAATATGGTGACAGTGAAGAAACGTAACCTGTTCATTTTGTAGCCAACATCAATGCACATCAGCTGGCACCATTAACTATATATATATATATATATATATATGCATCCAAACATCTTTACATTTTGTACCTGTGAACGAGTGCTGAACGATTCAAAAAATACGTTTGCAGTTATTTTTCTTGCGATTTATCGTGCAGTTACTTTTAGTTGTAAACACATGTTTGGAAATAATTGTTGTCGTTAGTTACAGCTTGATGACAACAACCCATAAATAAGTTTTGCTGCTGCAGCTGATGGCGTTTTGTCTCGTTTTGGCGCCTTTGTGAAGAAGTTCAGGTTGAAGTGAAGGTTTCTGGGTAAAAACATCTGTAGCTTCTGTTGATGGAGGCTCAGTGTAATTAAGTTCAGCTGCCTTTGGTTATGGGGG
>RPOG01004612.1:0-41390 GCA_008086565.1 Thalassoma bifasciatum | reverse complement strand
TGAGATGAAGTGAGCCAACACAAAGGTACAGTGATTTTCCCTTACCCTGCTTGTTTCCTTATTTTTTGTGGGCTTGTTAAAGGGATCTCCTGCTCTCTGTGCTGTACACCCTCCTCGATAGCTCAGTTGGTAGAGTGGAGGACTGTAGATGATGGTTGTAGCAGTGATCCTTAGGTCGCTGGTTCAACTCCCGCTCGTGCATGTGCTTTCTCCAGCAGTTCGGTACTGTAACTCAGCCTACGTCAATGAGATCCAATGGCCCTATTTATTTGTTGGTCTACCTAGAGAAAGAAGACCTGTAGGCCAGTGGTAAATTTAATTTTAAAGGTTTTTTTTTTTACTTTTGAGAAGACTTTTGGCATTTGAGATAAAGTGAGCCGACACAAAGGTACAGTGATTTTCCCTTACCCTGCTTGTTTCCTTATTTTTTGTAGGCTTGTTTAAGGGATCTGCTGCTCTCTGTGCTGTACACTCTCCTTGATAGCTCAGTTGGTAGAGTGGAGGACTGTAGATGATGGTTGTAGCAGTGATCCTTAGGTCGCTGGTTCAACTCCTGCTCGTGCATGTGCTTTTTCTAGCAGTTCTGTATTGTAGATCAGCCTATGTCAATGAGATCCATTGGCCCTATTTATTTGTTGGTCTACCTAGAGTAAAAAGACCTCTAGGCCAGTGTTAAATTTAATTTTAAAGGTGTTTTTTTTTACTTTTGAGAAGACTTTTGGCATGGTAGATGAAGTGAGCCAACACAAAGGTACAGTGATTTTCCCTAACCCTGCTTGTTTCCTTATTTTTTGTGGGCTTGTTAAAGGGATCTCCTGCTCTCTGTGCTGTACACCCTCCTCGATAGCTCAGTTGGTAGAGTGGAGGACTGTAGATGATGGTTGTAGCAGTGATCCTTAGGTCGCTGGTTCAACTCCCGCTCGTGCATGTGCTTTCTCCAGCAGTTCGGTACTGTAACTCAGCCTACGTCAATGAGATCCAATGGCCCTATTTATTTGTTGGTCTACCTAGAGAAAGAAGACCTGTAGGCCAGTGGTAAATTTAATTTTAAAGGTGTTTTTTTTTACTTTTGAGAAGACTTTTGGCATTTGAGATAAAGTGAGCCGACACAAAGGTACAGTGATTTTCCCTTACCCTGCTTGTTTCCTTATTTTTTGTAGGCTTGTTTAAGGGATCTGCTGCTCTCTGTGCTGTACACTCTCCTTGATAGCTCAGTTGGTAGAGTGGAGGACTGTAGATGATGGTTGTAGCAGTGATCCTTAGGTCGCTGGTTCAACTCCTGCTCGTGCATGTGCTTTTTCTAGCAGTTCTGTATTGTAGATCAGCCTACGTCAATGAGATCCATTGGCCCTATTTATTTGTTGGTCTACCTAGAGAAAAAAGACCTGTAGGCCACTGGTAAATTTAATTTTAAAGGTGTTTTTTTTTACTTTTGAGAAGACTTTTGGCATTTGAGATGAAGTGAGCCAACACAAAGGTACAGTGATTTTCCCTTACCCTGCTTGTTTCCTTATTTTTTGTAGGCTTGTTTAAGGGATCTGCTGCTCTCTGTGCTGTACACTCTCCTTGATAGCTCAGTTGGTAGAGTGGAGGACTGTAGATGATGGTTGTAGCAGTGATCCTTAGGTCGCTGGTTCAACTCCTGCTCGTGCATGTGCTTTTTCTAGCAGTTCTGTATTGTAGATCAGCCTACGTCAATGAGATCCATTGGCCCTATTTATTTGTTGGTCTACCTAGAGAAAAAAGACCTGTAGGCCACTGATAAATTTAATTTTAAAGGTGTTTTTTTTTACTTTTGAGAAGACTTTTGGCATTTGAGATGAAGTGAGCCAACACAAAGGTACAGTGATTTTCCCTTACCCTGCTTGTTTCCTTTTTTTTTGTAGGCTTGTTAAAGGGATCTCCTGCTCTCTGTGCTGTACACCCTCCTCGATAGCTCAGTTGGTAGAGTGGAGGACTGTAGATGATGGTTGTAGCAGTGATCCTTAGGTCGCTGGTTCAACTCCCGCTCGTGCATGTGCTTTCTCCAGCAGTTCGGTACTGTAACTCAGCCTATGTCAATGAGATCCAATGGCCCTGTCTATGCAATGTTTATTTGTTGCTCTTCTTAGTCAAAAAAGACCTCTAGACCAGAGGTAAATTTTCATTTTGAAGGTGTGTTTTGTGACTTTTGAGAAGACTTTTGGCATGTGAGATTAAGTGAGCCAACACAAAGGTACAGTGATTTTCCCTAACCCTGCTTGTTTCCTTATTTTTTGTGGGCTTGTTAAAGGGATCTCCTGCTCTCTGTGCTGTACACCCTCCTTGATTGATCAGTTGGTAGAGTGGAGGACTGTAGATGATGGTTGTAGCAGTGATCCTTGGGTCGCAGGTTCAACTCCCGCTCGTGCATGTGCTTTCTCCAGCAGTTCGGTACTGTAACTCAGCCTACGTCAATGAGATCCAATGGCCCTATCTATGCAATGTTTATTTGTTGGTCTTCTTTGTCAAAAAAGACCTCTAGACCAGAGGTAAATTTTCATTTTGAAGGTGTGTTTTGTGACTTTTGAGAAGACTTTTGGCATATGAGATGAAGTGAGCCAACACAAAGGTACAGTGATTTTCCCTTACCCTGCTTGTTTCCTTATTTTTTGTGGGCTTGTTAAAGGGATCTCCTGCTCTCTGTGCTGCACACTCTCCTCGATAGCTCAGTTGGTAGAGTGGAGGACTGTAGATGATGATTGTAGCAGTGATCCTTAGGTTGCTGGTTCAACTCCCGCTCGTGCGTGTGCTTTTTCTAGCAGTTCTGTATTGTAGATCAGCCTACGTCAATGAGATCCATTGGCCCTATTTATTTGTTGGTCTACCTAGAGAAAAAAGTCCTCTAGGCCACTGGTAAATTTAATTTTAAAGGTGTTTTTTTTTTACGTTTGAGAAGACTTTTGGCATTTCAGATGAAGTGAGCCAACACAAAGGTACAGTGATTTTCCCTTACCCTGCTTGTTTCCTTATTTTTTGTAGGCTTGTTAAAGGGATCTGCTGCTCTCTGTGCTGTACACCCTCCTCGATAGCTCAGTTGGTAGAGTGGAGGACTGTAGATGATGGTTGTAGCAGTGATCTTTAGGTCGCTGGTTCAACTCCCGCTCGAAGCATGTACTTTTTCCAGCAGTTTCATACTATACCTCAGCTTTGATCAATGACATCCAATGGCCCTATCTATGTGATGTTTAATTGTTAGTCAACCTAAAGAAAAAAGACCTCCAGATAAAATTTTTCATTTTGAAGGTGTGTTTTGTGACTTTTGAGAAGACTTTTGGCATATGCGATGAAGTGAGCCAACACAAAGGTACAGTGATTTTCCCTTACCCTGCTTGTTTCCTTTTTTGTAGGCTTGTCAAAGGGATCTCCTGCTTTCTGTACTGTACACCCACTGTGATAGCTCAGTTGGTAGAGTGGAGGATGGAAAACACTGATTATAGCAGTGATCCTAAGGTCGCAGGTTCAACTCCCGCTCGAATCATGTGCTTTTTCCAGCAGTTTCGTACTATACCTCAGCTTTGATCAATGAGATCCAATGGCCCTATCTATGCAAGGTTAAATTGTTGGTCTTCCTAGAGAATAAAGACCTCTAGGCCAGATGAAATCTTTCATTTTGAAGGTGTTTTGTGACTTTTGAGAAGACTTTTGGCATGTGAGATGAAGTGAGCCAACACAAAGGTACTGTTATTTTCCCTAATCCTTCTTGTTTATTTTTTGTAGGCTTGTCAAAGGGATCTCCTGCTCTCTGTACTGTACACCCACTCTGATAGCTCAGTTGGTAGAGTTGAGGACTGAAGACACTGATTATAGCAGTGATCCTAAGGTCGCTGGTTCAACTCCCACTCGAAGCATGTGCTTTTTCCAGCAGTTTCATACTATACCTCAGCTTTGATCAATGAGATCCAATGGCCCTATCTATGCAAGGTTAAATTGTTGGTCTACCTAAAGAATAAAAACCTTTAGACCAGATGAAATTTTTCATTTTGAAGGTGTGTTTTGTGACTTGCCTTGCTGCATTCACAGCTTATGTTCTTCTATGTCAAAAAAGTTTAAGATTCTTCTTCTTCTTCTTCTTATTGCTGCGAATGCAGCAAGGCATTCACAGCTTATGTTCTTCTGTGTCAAAAAAGTTTAAGATTCTTCTTCTTCTTCTTCTTCTTCTTCTTCTTCTTCTTCCGCCCACTTTTTTGGATCGCTTCTTCTCCCACAAATTTCAACCGATTTTCACCATTCAAACTTTGAAACGACTGGCTCGTTCAGGACTGGTGCGCTATGACTTTTACAGACCGGTGTCACTAATACTTTCAGAGATATTTCACCTTTTTCACGATTTTTACACGCATCGAGAATGAATTGGATTTGGAATCATTCAGGGAATTTCTTCAGCCTCATTCAGACCCTTCTCATTCAGTCATACTTTCAGCCAGAAACTTCATTCCACCTGCAACATGTTCAGCCATCGTTTGGCTTTCTTCAGTATATTTCAGCTTCTTTCTTGCATTTATAGTTTCTTCACAAAACTCCTTCAAAAGTCATGAAGTTTATCAGCCNTGACACCAAAAGGACAGAGGACAAAGCCTACAGGTGGCTAACTGTCACAGAAAGTCATCATCTGTCCCCATCTGCTCTAATGTTAAATCTCAAGGGACTTTCTGAGAGATTAAGAAAAAGTAACACTTTTAACTTACATTTCTGGTAAAACCTGTGGCTCAACAGACATGAAATTTACATCAATAGATACTATTGAGCCTTGGGAAGGTCATCAGGAACGTGTTTCTCTGCTATCTCTTACGGTTTTTGCACAGGAAAAGGATATTCGCACCCTTGTCCCTGGCTCAAATCCAGCTCCTCATCAACTGTCTCAGTTAAATCAAACAGCTGCAGCTTCAAACAGCCTAACGAGCAGGTTACCATGGAGACCTGTGATCTGACACACCTGTTTATACCTACAGATCAAAACACTGATGAAGAAAGATACTCAAGTGATTGTTTCTCTGCATCACTGGCCAACACACAGCACACCAGCACACCAAACATATACCCACACACAAACACACCAAACACACACACACAACACACATCAGCACATTAACCATATACACACACTCACACACAACACACACAAGCATATTAACCATGTACACACAAACACACACATGCTCTCTCTCTCTCTCTCTCTCTCTCTCTCTCACACACACACACACACACACACACACACACACACACACACACTTCACTGTCTCAAGCATCTGATAATTCTGATAATTCCCACACAACTTATAGGGATGAAAAATTCTTTCATTGTGATTCATCGATTTCCTTTTTCTTTCTTTCATTTTTTCATTTTGGACATTATTTCACATCCTTTCAGTCAAGTCTTCTTGTTCATGTTCGTGAGTTCTCCTTCAACATTTTGCATTCAGCAGTTCAGCGCAAGCTTTTTCAAGATTCATTCAACCATTTTCAGATAAATTCAGTCATTCAGCATATTCAGGGTTCTGCATTAGCAGTTCAGCGCAAGCTCCTTCAGCTTCTGCATTCACAGCGCAATTTCTTCAGAAATTGCTTTTCTAGTTATTATTGTTATTTTAAGTTTAAGTTAAATTTAAAATGTAACCTTAATATCTCATTATTTTGGCTTTTTGCCTTGGAATTTAACCTTATGTACAATGGAATATATAAGTATATAGTTTTTAAATTTACCTGTGGTTGTTTTAAGTGGCATTTTAACACCCTTGTAATATAATCTTTGGATGCATTAGGATAAGAAATTTCACGTGTGTGTCACAGAGTTTACTCTGTGACAAATTCCTAGTTTCACTATCTGTTTCCAGAAATTTACCCATGTTTATAAATGCATACCAGCACACCAGACATGATTGAAATGTAAAAACAACATGCAAACTGCACCATACATGCTTTTTTATGACCTCTTTGGTACCATCTTTGTTGGGTTCATTTAATTCTCAAGACCCAAGCTTTTGTCTGTTGTGTGTTTTTTATTTCTCCTTGCTATTTGGGATAAGGAAAATCTGATAAGTATGAAACTAGCATTTTTTTGCAGTTTTATCAAGCACATACACTATTGTGATTGTTTGTAATATGGGAAAGGTGCCACAGAATGGATTTGAAGGCTTGCCGAATGGGGAGCACAACTTAGATCATCAGGTTATACTGGTGAGCCATTGCCCTTATCATTTTAAATGTAAATAGTGCATTTGTCTCGCTCTATGTTTTACCCATTACAATTGTACAGTAAAATAACACAGGCTGTCTTACTGTATTCACAGCATTACACCACCAACATTGATACAGGCCTCCTTAGGTCATATATGAGTCACTACCTGGCACTTGGAACACTGGCTCCCATTGTTGCTTTGGTGCTGTTACGGTCTGTAAAGTGTTATTGTGTGGCTTTGTCCTCTGCTGTAAGGGACAGAAGGAGAGAAAAACCACTAGAGCCCAGCATGTCTTCACAATTCTGATTTTTATACAACTGAGTGAAGTCCATGGCAGATGGAAGCAAATGCCAGTGTGTCATTTCTAACAGAGAAATCCAGTCAGAAATGTTTCTTTTGGAAGAAAAAGGCCAAATATGGGGCTCCACTTGGCTTCATTCCATATATTTGTTTTCAGATTGCTCTACAACATATCATGTGATGGAAAATTAAGAAATCGAAACCTTGGGGGCTCTAGACAATTTATTCATGAATTTTCTGTGGTTTGCATTCCACATTATATACTTATTAACAGGGATGCTGACAGAAAGCCACAGTCACATACAATATTAACGTACAAATTCTTACTCCCTTTAAGTTTAAATGATTTTGTCAAATTCAACAATTTATCAAACTATGGGATTCATCTTTTTTAGGTTTATTCTGCCAAAGAATAGCTTACAGGTTGTTTGTGCAAACAGAGGCTGTTTGCTTTCATGGTAGGGTGGAGGAGAGGCACAGTTCATCAACAGTAAAAAAAAGACTTTTCTTTTTGGCCCTAGTGTTGGGTAGCTGATTTAGGGCTAAAGAGATGTCAGAAAATAAAGGGAGGACCTTTACATTCCTTTCACTTTCTCTCTCACACACAGGCACACATGCACGTACACACACACACACACACACACACACACACACACACACACACACAGATCTGTATGTACACACATCCCCATTGTTCCATTGTTTTTCTCTGCTCAGCTAAACCCCTGATAGTATTTACATAACTGAGCAAAACATCAACCCTTGAAATACTACAAAAGAGGATGTCAAGCCTCCACCTAAAACACAATGTATTTTGAAATATATATTTGTTGTGTTAAAGATGTGAACACGCACAACATTATCCTTAGAGGTGATTTTGAGAAAACTTTATTGTATTTTTCACTGACAGAGAGAGAACAAAATGTTATGAAGTATATCGGGTATGAAATCTTGAAATGAGTTCCATTTTCACCAAACAGCCTCCCGCGGCTTTCCAGAGAAACAAAAGCAAAATGGAATAACATTAAATAACAAATAATTACAGGAAGCAAAATTGGAAGACAGGTGTCAGGGGCTTGTTTTGGGGACCTGAAGGTGTTTAGACATTTTGGGAGCTCAAACATAACCTTTGACCTGTGTGGCAGGTGCCCTGCGAGGACTGCTTTCTCCACTGCTAAAGGTAGGAGAGCCTGGGATGCCCGGGGGACTCGACCCAGCATAGAGCAGAGATCCTCCGATAAGCAGCAAGGCCGATGCCCCCCAGCCGATGTAAAGAGCAGGGCCAAGCTCACGCTTGTGTGGGGCTGCTACATGTGGATCGTAGAAATCCCTGATGATGGAGTGGGCCGTCCAGCAGATGGGTACAAGGTAGAGGAACCCTGCGATGGCAAAAATAGCGCCAGAGATGCGAGCAATGCGAGCTTTGAGGCTGTTCACACCAATACATTTGGTGCACTTGACTCCCACAACACCAAGAGCCAAAGCCAGACCACACATCAAGATGGAGAGCACCGTGAGACCTCGGGCAGCCTGCATGTCACTGGGTAAGGCCAGCAAGCTGTCGTACACCTTACACTGGATCTGACCTGTGCTCTGCACAATGCAATTCATCCACAGGCCTTCCCAGATGATCTGAGCTGTCACTATGTTGTTACCGATGAAGGCAGTGACTCGCCACAGGGGGATAGCACAGACTATCAACCCACTTACCCAGCCTACAATGGACATAATCAGGCCCAGTAACTGCATACCTGTGGTCGCCATGGTTGAAGATGTTGCTGGAATCAGTTGTTAGAACTTGTCTTGGTTTTATTTCAGTGTCCGTTTGTTTCAATAGTCCCACAAAGAAAAGTGAAAGTCTCAAGAGCTGAAAGAGTTGTGCTCCTTGGGACCCTCAGTCTTTTGACAACTGTTGAACTGAGCTTGGTTCAACCAGGAAAGGTATCCTTAAACAACAAAAAGGAGAAAAAATACATTGTTTTATTCATCTTATTGGTAATAGAGCAGTAAAATAAAGCAATACAAAAATATTTACAACTCCCGACCACTCGCAGCAATAAGCACTACAATAGTGAAGCAGAAAAAGCTTCTGAAGCATGTATTTATCATAATTATTTTCAGACAGGCTTTGGAGGCCCATGTTTAGTGGATTCCAGTCAGAAGCGCAGAGAATAGCCGTCTTTGACACAGCTGTGGGTGTCTTGCTACGCCTTGCTGGGTGAGTGGATTATCTCAGAAAACATGAGGAGACTGAACACAAGCATCTTTCATGAAAATTTGTAGAGTGGGCCAGGAGGACCTATATGTCATCTTTCCCTGCTCTCAGAATCCACATTATTATCGATTCCTTGTATCAAACTCCCGCTTGAACCACCATGCCAGGGGGTCCTCTACAACAAATATGAACGTCTTGTAGGTAAATAAAAATCCTACAAAGAGGATTTGCATTTGATCCAATCATCGGTCATTGTACCACTGAGTTTGTTTTTTAATCAAGAATACCAATTAAAGTATGCATTCTCATACTGCCACATCATGTGTGTATGCATTTCAAGACATAATTTTCCTGAATTTCTTTTCAACAAAGGAGCCAGCTTTTTTCTGATTTGCCTATGTTGTAGAGTGAAACCTGCACCAATAATGTGTTGAACCCTGAGTATATGACTTCGCCCACTTTTAAGGATGTAGTCCCAAATATTTCAGTTGTCTTAGAACAATCTCATACACCTACCTCAAGCTTTAAGACTATTAAAGTGATACTACAAAGTGATTTAGCTAAAAACGCACAAAAAACGTATCTACTTTTCAACAAGTAAAATTTACATGTATTAATTGCTGTATTTGTTTGATATTTATGGATATCCTATCAGTGCAGAGATAGTGCTGATGTCATATATTTACCTCAAATGGTGTACTCTCACTGCTCCCTTTGGTCCACAGTTTGGTGCCACCACTCCTCTGCGTGTGTAGATCAGTTGAAGTGCCCGCTGTTGTTAATAATGGCCCTGAGAATCAGTGCAGGCCACAGGAGAGGAGGCTCTATCTTGGAGGTCAGGTGAACTGAAGTTGGGAGAGGGTTGAGCAGCTTCAACACCCAGGACTGCACTGGAGATGGGGCTGCCCTCCGAGATGCCAGCGCAAGTCTGTGTGGCAGTGGGCAGAAGCATGCGCTTGTGTGCACGGCGGCGTCAGTGTGTGAATGAGTGAATGTGTTTGAGTGTGTCTCCCAGTGCCTGGTGTACGAGCACAATGCCTCGCTGTCTTGCTGCGCCCTCCCTCGCTGCTTCTCGTCAACCTCTGTCCCGGCCCTGCGTCCCCTCACATCCATCCGACCCAGGCAGCCATTTTCTCCTCTCTTTCGACTTTGACTCACTTGTTCATTTATGAGAGCTTTCCTTTTTCTTCCACCCTCGTCTTGCCTTTTCAATCTGTTTATGACTTTCATTGAAGTTTTTGAGTGTAGGGAGTCAGTCCATGTGCAGTCTCTTGTTGAATATGGAGGAAAATGAGGTTCACAGGATTTTCAGCATGGATTAATAAATACATAGATATATTTAACATTAGATTGACATGTAAAAGACAATCAGAGGCATTTTTATTTACCCTGTAGATTTATAAACAATTTATCATGTATGTGGTTTAGATGCTGCAGAAACTTGAACAGATTGTCAAAGGGACGGCATTTTTGTTTCCATGCAGGCGTCCAGGACTGAAGAAAGGATGAAGCCTGTCCGTAAATGTATCTGTAAAGGTGTGAATGTGGACTCCAGATTCAGCACAGAAGAAGGAAACACGTCCCTCTGTGTAGTCCACAAACACGCCCACTGTTTTTGACCTCTGCTCGAGAGCCAACAAGGTCACAGGAGAGGTGTTAGCGACGTACTGGCCCCCGGGCTTCAGGCCTAAAGTCCAGAAACCATTAGCAGGGCAGACAGTGAACTTGCCTTTCCTGTTTATGGACTGTCTAACCACACCCAGAGTCCACTCCATCTTTTCCCCGACCTCCACCTCCCAGTAGCAACGCCCACAGCTGATGCTCTCTTTGGCCAACACATTTGCAACACGGTCGAAGCGCTTGGGGTTGTCAGACACTTCCTGCATCTTGTCTGTTTGTCTCACCTGTTTTCTGTCATCCGAGACAGAAAGAGAGGGATGGGCTGTCTTGGCACTCAGATTGACATCCGCTGGAAAAGAGGGAGCAGAAATGGGTCAGAGAGCTTGGTTGCTAAGACTAAAACAAAGGGGTTTCAATTTTGTTTTTAATGTTTTCAAAAAGACGACCCTCCTCAAGTGTCTCAACATCAACTGAAACGAAATTTAACACCCTTCTCAAATATCATCACTTTTTTAAAAGCTTGGGGTTAGTTTCAAGCATTTTTCTTTAGCTTTGTTCAGTATCTTAATCTCTTCTCCAACAAACTTGTTTCTTGAATTTGTTTCTGGAAAAGAATCTTACCTGTGTATTTCTCTATCCTCTTAAGTTCTGAAAAAAAATCATGAAAAAATGTCACTCATAAGAAATATCTCTTCTTATTCAAAACACATAGTAAAAACTTTTTTTTTTTTTTTTTTACCAGATTTGGAGAGCCTGTTGACTTCTGCCTTTATTATTTCCATCATCTCTGACAAAGCTCGCCTCGTGACTCCGACACAAGGATCTGTCTCAATGGTAATCTTAGACCAATCCTTCATCTCAGAAGGGCACAGATTGGACACAATGTTCTGCAAGACGTGAAATAAGCATGTCATGTCAAGGACTCAGCATCTTTTACATCATCCTTGGTATTACTGTGTCTGCTGAAGTGAATTACCACTGTGACTTGCTTCACGTCTTCACTTTGGTCAGCATTCACAGCTGTCTGAGGCTCAGGATCAGGGCTCTCTTTCCTCAGCGCCTGAATCTCCTGCTTCAGCTCCTCTACAAGTGTCTCTACTCTCTTCTCTTCTTGGCTCTGCCTTTCCTCTATTGCTGCAACCAGCGCTTTGTGACTCTTCTCCATCTCATTTACAAGTGCAGAGAAGACCTTCTGACTCTCCCTCACCTCTCTGAGGTAGGAGTTCTGCTGGGCAACATGGACGACATTGAGCTTCATCAATCTTTACATTTCTTAACAAATGTTTAAGTGCTAAAAGTTTATAACAAACCTTTTGGAGCTGGAGGGAATATTTTAACCGCTCAATCTTCTGCAGTCTTTGTTGAATCATTTGCTCCACATCTATAACCTGCAGCAGTGACACAAGAGCTTATACATTTGCAAAATTTATCACATTCCAAATTATTTTAATGAGATATCTGACAAAAGTACCTTTTCCTCTTCAGGTGGTTTCTCTGGTCGAGTCTTCCTGTAGTTGTCAGAGACGTCAGCCAGAATGCGGTTGACACTGAGGTCGGGCCTGTCGCTAAACAATCTCCTACAATGGGGACAGTATCGGCTCTGGTGTCGTGCCCAGTAGTTGCTGAGGCAGGTCAGGCAGAAGCTGTGTCCACATGGAGTGGTCACCGGGTTGTTGAAGATGTCTTTGCACAGAGAGCACAAGAAGTGCTTCTCAGAGAGCAGGCTGAGGGTAGAGGCCATTTCCTAAGACCATAAAATAAAGTTTTATTGGTGGCACAATATGCATTAGAGTTGTTTCCCAGCTTTTGGGGTAAATTGCAGCCTGCAGGAAAACATCAGTGCTTGATTTGTGTACGAGAGTTTTACAATGAAAACATCTACAAAGTAGATTAGTAAAGCAGAAATAGCTCAATCTGGATTATAGAAGTACTAGATAAACTCTGAACAGAAATACAGTTGAGGAGCATTTTTTTTCTCAGCTTTGCATTAATGTTTAACTTGTTTATGTAACTATATTTTATAGATCAGATCCTGAACGGATAGCCCCCTCTTAATGGTTACAACTGTACATGAGAAGGCAAGATGTTTCATTGAGTTTGAAGAAAGCCACAGAACGGTTTTCAGCTTATCTCTGTAGTATTATCTCTCCTTCATACCAGGACTATTCTCTTAATTGTTCTTCCTCACTGAACCCTGAGTTATTAAAGATCTGGAGAAAACTGCCTTTACCTGCAGTCCGTCTTGATATAAAATAAAGGAGGCGCTGGAATGAGACACAACAGTGTTACATCACAAATGCGAGAGCCATGTGTGATCTTTATGACTGCTTACTTGGCCAAGTCTCTCTCATAAAAGAGACTCAGTATGTCCTACTGGAAAAATGAAGGTACCATAAAAAGGTTTTACGAGTCAAAGAGGTTAGAAACCATTGGTCTAATCTTGGTTAACATTTAACATTGGACAAGATTATGTAAACTAAATATAATTATAATATAACAAGATATCAGATCATAAATCAATTTAAGTTTAAATATGGAAAAAATGAATTGTTATGTAAAATACAATAACCTCAAAACTACTTAAGGCCAAAAGCTCTTAAAGTGTCAGTGGCTACTTTAGCACTGTGAGCCAATATTGCTTCAAAGTTTTTGTCAATAAATACCTCATGATTTCAGTTTTAATCCATATATTTGTAGTTTTGAAGTTCCCACTTTAAATACACTTTGAGAAGAGGTGTGTAGCTCTCCAACTCTGAGGGACGACATGTTCTTGAGCAAAAAGACATTCCTATCATATTGTGCAATGACACGCACACAAACAAAGGACTGGATCTATGATTCTTTTTATGAAGGAAAGAAATACCATCTGATGCCATGGTAAGAGCTCCCACATGAAAGCAATGATCTTTGAATGAAGTTACCCACAATGTTTTCCTACAGTGCGGTAGAAAGAATTTCTTTGTGTTTCGGAAACCATCAGGAAACAGAAGACAGAAGCCAGCTTTCAGATACGATGTCAAGTATGTAGTCAGACAGGTAATAACTATGACATTACATCACCAAGCAACAACTTCAGAACTATAAGATTTGTTTTAACATAATTTCTGACTGCTTTGAGCTCTGATATTCAAGTAAGAAACACTTGGATTATGCAACATATTCATGAATGATTTACAGGTCTGATTTGTGTCTGTGTGCCGGTGAGAAAGCTCTTAAAATAGATCTAAAACAACTTAAAAAACATTAACTTACTCAAGTGTTGACTTCTTACTCCTCCCAGATGAAGACAGGTGGCTTTTTATGAAATTTATGAAAAGTTTCCTGATAACACTAAAATCACAGCTTCAGGCAGAAAAGCCATTGAGGTTGCAGGTGGTGGAGGCTCAGCAGGTGCACTAAGGTGAAGCTGAGTGTGTGTGTGTTGACTTAAAAAGGGATTGGCTTCAGACAAAAGAATTCTCAGCTGAGACTCCACCCCTGTTTTGTTATCTGAGCTTCACTCCAACCTACAATGAGATACCAGGGAATAATGAGGGGTGCATAAAATGTTTGGCAGTTATATAACAACAAACTCACATGTACCTCCGTGAATCACAAGTACCTTTATTTAAAACACAGATTGATGTAAGTAGCCATAAAATAGAATTATTTTCAAACATTTTTGAGTCACTTGCTTGCCATAGCTGTTGTTAAAGTTTGGTACAAGTTTGCTCAACCTAAAAGGATTGATATATTTTTTCATCTAATTTGTTACGAGCCATGTATATCAGAAACAGAATGGTCATATCATGTTAAGGTTTCTCTGTCTGGAGTCAACTCAAACAATGTTTTTTACGGACGAGCTGCAAAGAAGCGATTAATGAAGATAGAGTTAAAATTGAGCCTGGCAGGAGGAGCCACTCTGTCCTCCATGTGCTTTATAGCTACATGAGCTGTCCCTCCTGCTGATCCACCCACAGCACCACCTATAATTCCATACAGAACCATGCCCCCAGGCCCTTCAATGGACCCAACAAGTGCACCCATTATAGCTCCGATGGCAAATCCTATCCCCAGTCCTCTGGCCAAGGAAGTTCGAAGCCACCCGTTGTCCATCTCTGCCTTGGCTCTGATCTCAGCACTCGAGTTGCCATTGTAGACGTCCTTGTCCTCCTCAATGTGTTTCTCTATCTCAGTCCATGCTTTCTCTATCTCTTCTGACCTCTGCCTCCTCAGCCTTTTCTCTTCCTTCTTCACAAAGTCCTCTGCTTTCTGGAAGGTGCTGCTTGTAAAAAATCCACCTCCCAATGATGCCACCATGCGTTCAATCTTCTGGAGCAGCTCTCTATCTTTGCTGCGATCCCTCCAGTTCTGGCTAAAAACGTGATAGCGCCCGTTGTACTTCTCGATCAGCTCTCTTAGGTACCAGTCAGTTTTCTGTACCTTCTTTTCCAGAGCGGCTCCCTCCAGGTTTCCATCGTAGGCAAGAAGGACCATGCAACGCCTCATGCAGTGTCTTCCAAAGCGTTTCCTCAACAGTTTGGGGGCTCTCAGGTCATTCAAGGAGATATTTTCCATATCAAAGGCAACAAGAATGGCATGAGGGCCAGGGATAGCTAAGCACTTGGACCTTCTCAGCTCCCTTATCCTCTTGGGTCTAGATATATCCTTATCGTATATATTTGGACCATTGATCACAGCCACTCGTCTGCCAGCAAGTTCACCAATATTTTTCCTGCTGTCAGAAATGCTCGTTGTATCTTTTGAAAACTCCTCCCTTCCCAGTATGGCATTTGTTAGTAGAAACTGTGAAGGTCCACTGTTTCCGACAATCATAAGTCTTAATTCTGTGGTAGATCCTGAAACAAAAACAGAGTTCAGTTTGAGAAAAACAAAGCAGAATGAGAAGATACAGAAGCTTAAACTGTGTAAACAATTTCAAAAGTAATTTAGCCAGCCTTGCTAACATAAAAAGCAGTAATCATATTAGGTTGTATTTTGGCTGATAATTATTGCTCTGCAGCATGTGAGCTACAATGTGCCATATTTTCTCTGTCCTTTCCATTAAGTTAAGTTTTGCAGTGATATCCACTCTAAATTTTTATTACATATCGGTGTAGTCGGCTTACCTTTCTTCCTTTTATCCATTTGCCAAGTTTACAGCACAATGACGTCCTTCTTATGTTAAATTTTTTGATAAGAAGTTCTTGAATTCTAGGCTCAGTGTCCTGAACTCATCACTGAAACACTTGTCATTCAATAAAAACACAACCATCCTTTTTTAATCCCTCCCTCCCTCTCTCTCTCTCTCTCTCTCTCTCGCTCTCCCCACCTCTTGCTCTTTCTCTGTGCTGATGATGTTATTAGATAACAGGTTTAATATTAAGTGGAAAATATCCTGAGGGTGTGAAGCTGCCAGTTGGCCAAAACTTTCACATTTGTTGACTTAAAAAAAAATAAATCTAAATGTTATAGAACAGTTCACTTCGTTTAAGTTCATTACTGGATGAGAAGATGATCATATTTATATACAAGCATACTTGCAGATTTTTCTCTGAAGTTCTGCAATATGACTTTCAAAAAATGTCGTCATTTTTAGAAAATAAGGTGTTTTGAGTATTTGAGGCATTAATTTGATACACGTAAAGCGCCTGCTTGTAAAGGTGGCCCGGAGTTACCCCACCAACAGCTGACCGGACTTTTTCATGGGATCAGAAAAATCAATAGCTCATTAAATTACTTTGATGTTGTGTGGGTAGAGCACAAATTTGTGTTCCAAAATTAGACTACTGTCTTTGTGCACTGACAACAAATGTCTGTGTTTACAATGATCTGGTTATGTTTAACTTAGTCCCATGCAGTGCGGACATTTAAAACATGATTTATGATGACAGGCCAAGCAGGGACAGGCATCACAGATACAGATGATAGAAGTATAATATCTAAAAAAGCATAAACAAACCAAAACAATATGAATACATTCATAAAAGCGTAGTTCAATTAATTCAATTAACAACATAGTTGAGCTCCATCTCCAGACACTTTATGTTCAAGTCAAATGAGGGATCAGATTTTTAGGGTTCTAAAGTGGAGACAACTTTGGCAGTTGAGTGTCTTTTTTTTTAAACCCTGCCACAGCTTTTTTTTGTTTTTGTTTTTCTTTCCTTTCTTTCTTTTTATATGAAAAAGACTACAAAATCATACTAGTGGAATTTTTTTTTTTTTAAAAAAGGAATGAAAAAAACCCATAAGTGATAAATGTTCCTTGGAATAAACAGCATACATGTCTTTAACATGCAAACACTTTCACTGGTTCACAAAAGTCATTCAACTACGATATTGCATCAGTGATGAAGCATAAAATGTGACAAAATTATTAAAATAGCCAGTCTAGTTTGGCATACAGTCCTACTCATGCACCGCACATACTGAAATCTAGCAAGTGTTAATGTTTCATTTTTTTAATTAGTACCAATGGTCATATTAGACGAGAAAATTTCACCTGACAAGACCAGAAAAATGACAAACATCACACCATCGGTGCTTTTGCAACGCAGCGCCCCTGTGTGGTCAACTTCTGAATTCAAAGAGAACAAATCAAGCTCACGTATTACGCACGGTGTCCTGTTGTGTGACGTCACATATACCAGGAAGTACATTCAGGGGATGTAAACACACCACCAGTGACCTCTCGTCTGCTTGTATCCTAAAGTCTTGGCTGTATATCGATCACTTTTGAGCTGATTTGTTGTCATGAAAAATTATTGAATAGATTAATCTTGGGTTTAAATACTTGAAGCCGTTACGAACTGGGCCATCGCCTGATGCCTTGTCGTCATGGAAACTTTATTAGTGCTTATGCTATGAGCGTCACCAAAAACTAAAGCTGCTATAAAAAGTCATGTCTCGTGATCCAGTGGGGGCGCAGCGTCAATTATGGAAGTAGAGCACTTACTGTGTTTAGCACAAAAACGTTACTAAAATGATCATACGCACGTTTCGAAAAGCAGCACGTGCCCTCTCCCCCAGTCAACGCTGTCTCTCTGACAATTCCAGTCAAGCAGACGGAGTAATTGAATTTGAAGCATCAGACTCTGAAGATCTCATCAAGCAAGCGTCTCTCTACGTGCACGTGAGCAAGAGCCCAGTTTGCCTGATTGAATATGTTAATGCAGGGATGCACTCGTCTGTAAAAGCACATTTATACATGCTGTCTGTCGAGGCTTTTATCAAGGGTGACCATCTTCCAAAAATCTCAAGAGAGAATCTCCTACCAGACCCCTTAGAAAAATTCTAATACTACAAAAACATAATAATAAGAAGAAGCGTCATAACTCATACATTTGAAACACTAATTTTCTGTTTGAAGTGGGAATTTGCTATTGAGCACTTCCTAAATAATGTATAGAAGCCCCAGCCTTTTAAAAAAAAAAAAAAATGAAAAACTGGCATGTTGAATTTTTTTTATTTTTTTTTGCCTATGATAAGTCAACATTTTGAGCTAAAAGGTTGAACATCTGGGATTAAAGTCATAATTTTGACTTTTTGATCTCAAAATTTTGACTTTTTTCACAGTTTATCAGTTTTGACATACCATCTTAATTTCTTTTTTACTTTTTACCTCAAAATGTAGACCTTTTATCTCAGAATTTCAACACAGTATCTCAAAGTTTGCCTGTTATCCCAAAATTATGACCTAATATGAGGGGAAAAGATTCTCAAAAGGCTTTTTAATTTTTTTTAACTGGCAGAAATGATCTTCTATAAAATTCCCTCCCTACATGCTTAAGTAAAAGGAAAAATGTGTTTATATTTCTGCTTAGTGCAGCAGTCAGTTATAATATCAGTGGTCTACAAAACACACTGTGAAAAACCCAGACATTTTGGGGAATTTTATAAAATACGTCCAGACATAATTTTTTGACCACAAAGGAGGACTTGCCCGGGCAAAAGAGGACATTTGGTCGCCTTTTTTTAATGGTAGAATGTAGGACCTGTCTGTTTTTCTGATTTTTTTGTGAATAACATCCTCCCTCCCTTCACAGTGGCCTTACTGTCTCAGACGTTGTTCCTACTGCAATTTCAACAAATACATACCCAGAGAAAACAGAGATGACATAATGACTCGGTGCCTTCAGCGAGAGACAGAAACATTGCTGCACATGAGTAATGTGTCCTGGTATGATCATTAAACTGTGCCCTCATGTCAAATCAAAGTGTACCATCTTAACTCACTGCTTCACCCTATGATTTTTTTTCTCACCATGCAGCATCTCCTCAATATTTTTTGGTGGTGGGACACCAAGCTTGGCTCACCCCTCAACCATTGCTGCAATCCTCAACACTGTTTCTAGTCAGGTGACGCTCTCACAAACAGCAGAGGTCACACTCGAGGTTAACCCCACTCCTGAGGGAATGTCAAAGTTGGAGGATTTTTGCCATGCAGGGGTAAATCGATTCTCCATTGGTGTCCAGGTGAATATGCAGTATGTAAAAGAGTGCTTACAGAGGATTATGAGTTATATCATCTGTGTTTAACATATACGTCTTTTAGTCTTTGCAGAATGAGGATTTAAAGACTCTTGGAAGAGACCACAATTGGCAGCAGGCTTTGCAAACCATCAAAGAGGCCATGAGGCTGTGTCCTGGGAGGGTGTCTGTGGATGTCATGTTTGGACGGCCCAACCAGACAGTTGAATCCTGGGAGAATGAGTTATCTGAGCTGCTGAAGGTGTGCGACAACCACGTGTCTCTGTATCAGCTGACCTTAGAGAGAGGCACCCAGCTGTTTAAACGGGTACAACAAGGAGAAATGTCCTTGCCAACTGATGATGTGACATCAGAGATGTATCGGTGTGCCAGGAGGATCCTCCAACAGAATGACTTCCGACAGTATGAGGTGTCAAACTTTGCAAGACATGTAAGTGCTCATTGAAAATTAGACAGTAATTTCTAATCAACTACAAATACAAAACTTCAAATGACACGTTTTTAATAGTGTTATTTCAGGTAGCAGCGGGAAATGAAAGTAGCAAATTGCTTTTCATGCAGGAGATTGCTGCTAATTATAGGTCTGAATAATATTTATGACTAATTTTCAGCTTTTTCCTTTTTTAATGTGTAATCTTGTCATCAATAACAAGGCGTCAATAAGCTGCACCACATCAAGACTTCAAAGTGGAACAATCACAACATCACAATAATACTTGATATTCCCCAACAGAACGCAGTGAGTCATCACAATATGAGCTACTGGAAGGGGAGACAATACATCGGGGTTGGACCAGGTGACGTATGATTTTAAGTAGCTGTTTATGAAAAGTGTACTTGTGAAAATGTTTGTCCCAACACTTTGATGTTTGTGGCAGGGGCTCATGGGCGGTTCGTTCTTCATGGAGACGAGGGTGTCACACGGGAGGCCCGGACCCAGACTCTGGAGCCTGAAGTGTGGATGCGTGAAGTCCAACAGAGGGGACACGGGACACGGAGGAGGATTCAGCTCAGACATCTTGAACTGTTTGTTTTTGTATTTTTTGTCCTTGTGAGCTAATTTGGTCTATATTTAGAAATGGGCAGCTTCTGTTCCTAAAGTTGCCCTGTCAATGCGAAATGTTGCAGTAATGCATCAGCTAGTGAAATGTAACAGTGGGAGAAACACAGTGTTAGAGGTTGCTGTGCATGCGTTTGTCCTGTCAAACATTATGTCCCTGTAAAAAGCTATTTTTAGTCCTGTCCTTGTTATGAACATTATGTAGTCACACTGAAGGTCCTGAAAGACTGATAATTATATTTTTTTACTTATCTGCAGTCTGGAGGAGGTGTTGGTGATGGGAATGAGAATGACAGAAGGCATTTATCACAAGGTAAAGCTAAGAGGATAACACAATTCAAATGTCATAAAACCACATTTTCAAATTAACGTAAATCTGTGTAACCTTCTCTGTCAATAGCCCAGCTCATTTACAAAAATGTAATGGTGTTGTTTGTGTTCATTTTCTGCTCATTAAGCATTGGAAGTTGTTTAGCCCTGAACTAGGATTGATGGAAATCTTCGGCACATCCATGGAAGTCCAGGAGTTTCTACAAAGTGGAAAACTTATTCTTGATGAGAGGTGATTTAGGGAATTTTCCCTTAAAAGTTGTTGTTTTTGATGTTGGGGTTGAGGGACAAAGGAGGTCTCATTTTACTTTTCACAAGTGATTCACAGCTGATTCAAACAAATTAACATTTTCACAATCAGTAAAAAAAGCCTTGGATCCACACACCCTGGTATCTAATTGATGTAACTAAATATTTGATGAGTTGTGATCACTTTCCAATACAAAAAACAAATTGTTGCATCAAACACTTATGTTCTCAATCCCTATAACCTATCTTTTTATTTCTGTATTTTCTTTCCAGAGGTCTGCGGTGCTCCTTTGATGGGCTGGCTTTATTGGACAGCATGTTGCCGGGTCTCCTTGTGGAGCTAGACGGACAAATTAGTCCAAGACTGAAAAGCAACCATCATGAGGGTGAACAAACAAGGAGGAGACTTCCATATCATGAAGACAGTAATTTAAATACAGCAAGCTAGCTAGAAAACACAGCTAAAAACAGGAATAATTTGTATATTCATGTCCATGTTGAAATTTCTTATTTATTAAACTATTTCCTCATTCATTGTAAACTTGCTACTAAGCTGTAATGGTCAATAACAGTGCCTTTTTTCACACTGGGCTTTAAATCAGACTTGTATATTTTTCATGTATAACATGTTGTATGATGTCAGTCAGTATTTCCAAATCACCTCAGATGCTTTCATGAGGTCACTTGCTGGTGCAAAACATTACTCACCAAGTTCTTTAACATTTTCATCTAATTGTCACTCTTCTACCCCACTCTAGACAACATATTGGGATGACGCATGTGCCTTTCAGTGACTGTTAACAACACAAAAACACGTGCCAAGAAAATGGACTTCATATCAGTCCATGTTTTAGCAGTCACGCTGACTAACGGATGCACTTCAGTGTGTGATTGTCACAGGCACAACGTTCATTATAATGTCACATGTGAATAAGACTTCATACAAAAGCTGCCTGTGCACAATAAAGTATTTTTACACTGATAAACCTAATAGACTGAGTACAATCTGAATGAGGATTAATTTAGCTGTCTCCCTTCGGATCATTAGTGCATCCTCATGTATAGAGTACGCCTCTACTGTTTTGTTTAATGTTTTTTTTGATACCTGAATGTACTGATTGAATCTCAGTTTATTTGATATATTTAATTCATTTTACATTGTGTTGTTTCCCTGGATTTGGTTTTTGAGAGTCTCTGTAATGTGGCAAAAAGGCACAATGCTGAAGAGACATTTCCTTCTACAAATGTTTAAATGAAGTTACACAAAAATGAGGAATAACAGGGACAAAATGATAACTCATAACCAACACTTCATGGGCATTTAGGGTGGAATGGAGTGCTAAAGGAAACAGTTGTACAATTAACCATTCAGCTAACTCAAGTTAAATTAAAACCATATCTTTCTAATAATCAGGTTTGGTTATAATTCTTCTATAATAATACTATTTCCTTTTCATTAAAAGAGACCCCCATTGGCAGATTTATTTTTCTTGTTGCAAGAAATCATTGTCATTTTGTCTTTAAATATCTTGAAAGAATACATTTTTTTAACTTTTCAGATGAGTGTGGTTCGTATTAAGTCTTAAAAAGGCCATTTTTGCTGAAAAAAAACAAACACTAGTCAGATTTCAATTTTTTGCAGTGCAGCACTCTTCAGTTTTCAGCAAGATTAAAGAAAATGCTTATTTTCTATCAGTCGTTTCTTTTTATGAACCAAGGCCACTCTGAATACATGTCTCCTGAAAGAGCTCAGCCTGAAGAGTGAGTAGGTTCGAAGTGAAAGAGTTTCTTTCTAGTATGAGGATAAAAATGGATCTTGAGCAGAGCTGCAGAACAGTTAGGTCAGAGCTGAGTGTGGGCTCTCTCCATGGTGCTGATTTCACGGAGATCACTGCGCCTCTCACCTCCCCCTCATCAACAAACGATGCTCTTACTCTTTGTTTCCTGCAGTCAGACACCACCTCTGCTCAGTGTGTAGAGTAGTGGCGCTGATTAATCCGACTGTTTCACACCCGGAGGGTCGTGTGAGGATCATACATATGAACAAGCACTCGTGTCTGACAATATGAAGACGTTTAAGGTCGGTGTCTGAGTCATCTCCACCCCCACACACTTACGGTCATGTTTACATCACTGCTGAATAACTAATGAATTCTTACGTCCCAAAAGTCTAAATATATCCCTTTGTCTTTTTGAATGATTATAAATTCATCAAATCTATGAAAAATAAGCAGGCTGATCAAAAAAAGAGGGGAGCACCATTGAAGTTGAGAAAATATGTTTTATTACAACAGCTTAATAATACACTTGATAAAATATGAATACACCGGTCCAGCCAGGTGCTACAGAGTATAACTCCTTACATAATACATCATTGCAGCATACTACTACAATTGGTTTTTCGAAAGGCTCACAATTCATTGAATCTGACACCTCTCGGGTTTGTTGTGTTTGGTGCTGGTTCTCAGCACAAGCCGCAGGTCGCTGGTGAAACTCGGGCGGCGCGCCAATGGATCTGTGGCGGCGCAAGGCGCACCGAGATCCCGCGTACGACTCCATCTCCTGCCCCGCTGTCCAAGGTACAGAGACTGATAGGTGAGGAGGGGTACCACCTGGTGCCGGGATGGAGTCGTCTCATCGGGGAGTCCACCAAGAGTGGCCAGTGCTTTGAACATTGCGTCCAGCCCGATTTCGTCTTTGGCTGAGGTCTCAAAGAACATGACATCCTCACCGAGGTTTTCTGTCACCTCAGACAGTCCGACGACGTTCTCTTCTTTCAAGTCCGCTTTGTTCCCGCAAATCACGGCCGGGACTCTCGCAGGGTGTTTTAATTTGAGTAACTTTGCCTTAGCAGCTTTGATTTCGTCGAGAAGTTCACAGACTTCACTGAAAGACTCTCTGTCACTCAAACTGAACACAAGCAGAAAGATGTCACCTGAGAAGAGAAGGAGAGAGTATTAAGTATCAGGGCAAAGCTGTGGCAATTCCAAATAAACTGTGCGTAAAACACTAATGAACTCAAGAAAAACGCAGCGTCTCTTGATGTGAGCGCTCACCTGTCAGTATGGAAAGTCTCCGTTTAGCAGGAAAGTTCCTCTCGCTCGCAGCGTCCAGCACATCCACCTGGTAAGCCTCCCCATCAATGTGAAACAGCTTCCTGTGAAAGTCTTCGGTTGTTGGCTCATAGTTCTCCTCATATTCTTGACCCAGGAACCGTTGGATGATGTTGGTTTTCCCTACTTTTGGCGCACCAAGCACAACTATTCTGTGACAGTTTCTTGGCTTGGTCAGCCCCAGCTCCAGCAGATCTACAGATCTCTTTGGGACTCGATCAGTCGAAACCTGACGATTGCCAGAACTGGATGATCTACTTGTAACCACTCTGTTACCCTGTTGTCTCCAGTGGCCTTTAACGGTTTTGATGATCCCCATGCTTGTCCTCGATATATTTGAGACTTTGTGGTGCTGGGTTGCTGGGGTGAGGGCTGCGCTCTGGAGGGCTGGATGCGTGCGTGATTGGTTGTGGAGCTCGGTAAAAGAATTGAACATTTCGAGGATGCCATCAACGGGAAGGTAAAACTTCTCAGTTGTGTTCATCTCCCTGTTCTCTTCAAGCGTCACCGAGGAATCTCACCAACCCAGCTGCTGCCCCATGTGTGCGCCGAAACAGAGCTGAGCGTCGTGCTTTATACCATCTCGGCGAGCGCAGTCTCTGCGTCACCATCTCATGGAGAGAACACTCTCCTTTTATAGAAGCATAAAGCATCCTCAGGACAAAAAAAGATCTTCAAATCTCTTCTAAAGACTCTTGTTATTTTCCTTACAAGAAATGAACGTCTGGAAATATACAGAGATGAACACTCAGGGTGTACTTGTCAAAATATGAGCTAATACAAATTTAACATTCAAACATTTACCTCTGACGAAAAACTATGGTAATCAAATATCATCAAGAACCTAATTAAATGGTGAATATTTTTAGCACACCATTAGCAGGTGTTTTCTGTCTGCTTATAATTAGAGGGTGAATGGGTGGATTGGTGGAGTGTCCACATAATTGCTCAAATCCCTGTAGTCATGGACACTGGGGGTTTGGAGTGTAAGCACAAAATCATTGTGTTCACTTTGTTCTTTCCTCACGCGGTCATTGTGACAATTCTATATGGTTTGCACCTGCTTGTTTCTATTTACAAGCGGAAAATGCTTTTCTGTATCCAGAGGAGCTTGGTTGGCATACTCTGACATAACAGTGCATTTGGGATTTTGCTATCTGTGCACAACCTCCACTGTTTTCCACACTGATCACGATATGCTGTATGGGCTGTAGAAACAATTCACCCTCTGCTGCAGTCAGAGCTGGATGATGAATTCTCTGCAGTGCAGCTGCACCAATCTGATTTTATTTTTACCCTGTGAAAAGAAATTCTAGGTAGAGCCTTTAAAGGACATAAATCAACTGTGAATTGAAGGAAAAAGGTTGAGGGCGTGATCACAGTAAACACTCAATGCCTCGGCTGACTCCTGTGCAACTTTCGCATTCAGGATTCTATTAAGCTTTTTTCTGCTCAGCAAAACCTTTTTTAGAAACCAAGGGCACTCTGAATAGGAAGCTCACATGCGGTTACTTAAAGACTGTGTGTCACATGTGGAAATAGGGTGATTGAAAAGAAGAGAGTAACATCAACAGGTGCATTTCAATGGAAAAAAGAAAGAAATTGCTGTACTGGAAACTTTAGTAAAGATATTTTTTCTTGAAAGTATACCACTAGCAGATAGATAGAACTCAAATTTGTGATTTCAAAACATATATAAGTGTATACAGATGGACTTCCAGACTGATCAGCACACATAAGGGTGGGTCTGTTTGGGAGGACCAGACCCACTCTTATAGGGAAATAAAGGGTAAAAAAATTGTTCACAAAGCTGGGTAACAGATTGCTACTCTGATTCGGTGTCTAGCTTGTGATTGGGTGGGCAGCTCACGGCCCACACTAAGACTGTAGTATGCCCACCTGACATATTCACTTGCCTTAGATGGTAGGCTCAAACTGGCTCAAACTGCAGCATTTGCAACAGAAAGTAGGACAGTAGCACGATTGTTCAGTGTGCAATGAATGAATAAAAAAATGAATGAAGTTGATATGACAGTGCAAATTAATGAAAGTAAATAAATTTGTAGTTTTTGATGGCAGACAAACCTAAAACATCCTGAGCGAGGGATGCATGATTCTTGGTACTGATCTCTGGAGCACAAAAGTATATTTCATACAATGTGTTCAGTTGTGATTATTCAAATGCAGCAGATTTTGTACATTTAGTTCCAAACTGTGGTACAAATAAATTGCTTTGAGGGACATAACTGATAAACCCCTGTTATAGGAACACACAAGAGTCTATTAAACTCACCCCAGACCTGTAGAGCCCTCTTGGGGGGCATTTCATTCTGTTCCCTATCTCGACTTAAGCTACCTGAGTGGCATCCAAAGGGCACTTGTGCAGGGGGTCAGAAAGTACCCTCCACTGAGTCCAAGTGTATTGACAATTCTTTTCACTCAACACTGCCCTTCTTAACCTCCAAAAAGCACTTCTTACATAATCGTAACTTGTATCTACAACAGAAAATATATGACTCCTTTTCAAATCACAGTCAAATAATAAACTTGTCTGAATTTGAAGAGGCAACTGAGAGCTCTAGGGGCACACTTACACATATAGCCATAAAACAAACCACATTTCGTGCCTCATTACAAACCTAATCATCCCCAGTCTCGGTACATTGTCATCACAGACTAATAGCTGGTAATTGCTTTTGCGCTGACTCTCACAGACACCCACCTGTTTACTTCCCCTCATAACACCCAAAATAAAAACCATTTCCCCCTCTCTAAAAATGATAGCTAGGTTTTCATGCGTGGAAATTTTAGAACACATCACTAACTCAAATCGTTTCTCACTGGAGGATCGTCGGAGAAATCTGATGATTCACTGTAACCATTAGATCACAGAGGGCCCTCGACTCTGTCATCTACGTGATTTCAAAACCCATATTGCATGAGATGACATTCAAAAAGACCCATGCAAATAATACAACACAGGAACCAGAGGA
This sequence comes from Thalassoma bifasciatum, assembly GCA_008086565.1. Lineage (NCBI taxonomy): Eukaryota > Metazoa > Chordata > Actinopteri > Labriformes > Labridae > Thalassoma > Thalassoma bifasciatum. Next base: position 14,844 of record RPOG01004612.1, on the reverse strand, counting down.
TATTTTCAATCCAACAACAAAGACAGGAACAGAGAAGCTGTATGTAAAAAGAACCAAAAACACAGGTATATTATGTAATTTGCACTTGATCATATGCTTCTCAGAGGTTCAGAGGTCTTTGGCATTAAGCTTAACATCCTTGGTTCTGATGCAAAAAAAAACCCCAAAAAACCCTGTTCATTTCAATGTAAATATTGAACAGGATTCTCAGTGTGTACTCCACTGAATGCTGAGCAAACCTGAGGAAGCTGCAGGCAAAACACAATCACAGTCAAGCCTTGATTTTAATTGCACTTTACCCTTGTGATACTCTTATGGTATAAATTTTCAGTGCTGAACAACAAAGCAGCCCTGGGTCCTTTATAATAAAGACAGCTTTACAAAAAATGATCATAAAACACTGAAAGAAACTCAACCCTTACACTTTTGACTTCATTGTTTCGGAGATCACAAACAGTAACAGGGGTGGAGGAAAAAGGCGAATCAATACTGAAAAAAAAAAAAAAAGGCTTTTTAGAATTAACATGAGCCTCATTTACCAGGCCAGTCCAAAAAAACCAAAAAAGTCAATGGGGTGAGAAAAAAGTTTGTTGTATCATCTGATGCAAAGAAACTTGACTAGCAATTTTTTCTTACCCCAGCAGATTTGTTTACTCATTACAAACCTTTTCAGAGATCATTTCTATTTAAATAACTTGAAACAAGATATTTTTTTCTGGACGGGTCTGGTAAATGAGGCTCATATGAAATCTAAAAAGACATTTTCTACCAGAAATAAGACACAACACTTGCTCAAATTTCAGTTTTTTGTAGCGTACACCTCACCAAGGAACACTAAGAAACACTGGAAAACACTCGAAACTGCTGAACAACCTCTGTAGGCGAGATTATGAGTCAGTACGAGGAGCTGGAGCCACAGTTCATATATAAGCTCCCCACAGCGGCTCTAAATCAGGAGCAATCATGCACAGACACTCACATACAGACACACTTGACCCTTCACTGAGATGAATGCCTCAAAGACTAAAAGAGGGGTTTGACCCTCGGGGAAAGTGGACTTTGGACGAGAGGGTACTATTGTTTACTGGTGTTCTCCCGTCGTTTCTCTCTATTCAACTTAAAATGTCACTTCAACACTTTAACACAGAATGAGACATCGTGAAACTCTAACGGTTTTACATTTCACGTTATGTTTATTTTACATAATAATAATAATAATAATAATAATAATTGTCTTTCTCAGATAAGATGAAATGGACTGGCGGACATGCAATTTAAAAATTTTACCCCTCATTTACTCTTAAAGAAAATATCAGCATTATATGTCATAATATATCTGACTGCAGTTGAAGGCTTTGATTTGAAAACAGTTTTTATTTGTTCATATTAACTATCTATCTATCTATCTATCTATCTATCTATCTATCTATCTCCATGTCTTTCTGCTTGTCTGTCGATCGCTATCTCTCTTACTCACTTTCTTACTCACCAACCCACCTACCCACCCACCCACCCACACACAAATGTAAAAAAAAACCAAAACACTCAAGTAGACAAACTACCAAACACACTACACGTCCACTTTCCTGTGTGATGTCACTGCCGTGCAGGAGTAGACTCTCCTCCCCCTGTGACCCCCCTCCCTTTCACTGACCTCATCAGGCCTTTGTTGGATAACAAAGAGAGTTCAGGCATCTGTTTTCAGGGGATATAAAGACATAGGGTACTGAGACAGAGAGGAGGAGTAGGAGGGCTGGAGGAGGTGTAAGAAGTTGAGCAGGACTGACCTGATCAATCAGAGTCATATGAGACTAAAACGAGGAGCAGCAACAAGTCAAGGTACACTCCCACAGTGAGGGAGGTGTGCAGCAATGCATGTGAACCCTGATTAAGATTGAGTAATGTCCAAGTTTATTTTCACTGTTTGAGTGTATGGTTTCTCTCCACTTTGCCCTTTTGTCGTCTTGGAAAGTTGCGCCTTTGTTGTTTCAAGGTGCACTCTAAGAAATGAAACAAGGGATGTTTTGAATGTAATTAATACTATTCATTTCAATGTATTTACAATAATTAATTTTAGGGGTATACTTAATAATGTTTCATTCAATTTAATCAATACAAAACATCTTTAATACTATGTGACAGTTACATTTAGAACGCATTGAACACTTTTAATTAAATCCAAAGCCTATTTTCCACGCCTTCCCGGAGCGTGCGCAGAAGCCGTTCCAAACTTCGCGCATGCGCCGTTTAGTCCCTCCACAATCCACTCCGCCATGCGGTCTGCACTCGTGATCGAGAACAGCGACGGTATGAACACGCATTCGTCTAAGCTTTGGTAAGTTCTTCTAATTTTCAATGTTATGTCGTTTAACTTGTACTTTTTGGTACTTTCTTCGGTGTATTTTCGGTGTAAAATGCGTGTATTGTTAATACAGGTAATTGCTAGCATAAAGTCATTCTTTTAAGTGAGTGATGTTTTGGGAAATTTAAGGGCAACCTCTTCAGATGGAATATAAAATAAACCTAAAATCTGCTATCAACTCAACATATAAGAGCCAAACATTGCGATTGCGTGGTTCCGTCAGGAAACTTGAACTTGTATCAACAAATAAGTCGGCACATAAGCGCCAACAAATGCTAACGCACCACGGCAGTGTTTTACATGCACGAGCGCTGGGAAATTGGGGATCAGAGCGCGCTGCCGAGAGGTGCTCAGAGGAGGGAGGACACGGTTGGACTCAGCTTCAGCGTGGTCTTCCATTTGATTTACTCGCGGTCAGAAAGTACATTGTGTTTAGAGAGAAAAAACGTGAAGCTAATAGCTTGCCAGCTGCGGTTTGTCGACCTTTTTGGTCGTCAACTACCTCCGTCCATCTCTCCAGACGAGGGCTCAGCGTCACTGTACAGCAGTATGGTATTTAAGTTTGGCTTAGTTTTCATCTCTGGGTTTTATGGTGAAGAACAGTGTGTTATTAGTTTATAAGTGTGCAGTTCTGTTCAATTGTAAGTGATTATTCAAAATAATATTGATGATAGAGTCAAAGAATGCACAGGGAACAGAAAAATGGACAAGATCTTCTGAAATATTTAGGATTTTGGAAGATTTTAATCAGCATTGTATGAATTGATGTAATCATATTCCTGCTTATACATAAGATGCCATATATATATTGCAAATGACATCTATATAGTAAATGTGTTTATATTGATAAGGAGGACAACACTGTTTTTGTAGTGTTAGTAAATAATTTCTCCCATCAGTTTTAACTGAGTTTTCTCTCTCTTTTGTCCATGTGTCTCTCACAGATTGGAAACTGGAGTTGCATTCTCCTCCCCGTCTCTGATTGCAATCTTTTGGTTTGTAAAACTGTGCTCTCCATGTTCTGCTCTGTTTTTAAATGGTANAGACTAAAAGAGGCCAAACTGGGAGCCCCTTTCACCTGAAACCTGCTCTCCCATGATAACAAATGACCACAAGAGGGCAGCAAAGAGAGATAAGTTGAATTTTACAGTGAAGTTGTGAAATTGTGTCTTACTCTGTAGCACTTTGAGATTGCCAAAATGTAAAGTGCAATACAAATAAAATGTATTATTATTATTATTATTATTATTATTAATAAGTCTTTCTCAGATAAGATGAAATGGACTGGCGGACATGCAATTTAAAAATTTTACCCCTCATTTACTCTTAAAGAAAATATCAGCATTATATGTCATAATATATCTGACTGCAGTTGAAGGCTTTGATTTGAAAACAGTTTTTATTTGTTCATATTATCTATCTATCTATCTATCTATCTATCTATCTATCTATCTATCTATCTATCTATCTATCTATCTATCTATCTATCTATCTATCTCCATGTCTTTCTGCTTGTCTGTCGATCGCTATCTCTCTTACTCACTTTCTTACTCACCAACCCACCTACCCACCCACCCACCCACCCACACACAAATGTAAAAAAAAACAAAAAAAACACTCAAGTAGACAAACTACCAAACACACTACACGTCCACTTTCCTGTGTGATGTCACTGCCGTGCAGGAGTAGACTCTCCTCCCCCTGTGACCCCCCTCCCTTTCACTGACCTCATCAGGCCTTTGTTGGATAACAAAGAGATCTCAGGCATCTGTTTTCAGGGGATATAAAGACATAGGGTACTGAGACAGAGGGGAGGAGTAGGAGGGCTGGAGGAGGTGTAAGAAGTTGAGCAGGACTGACCTGATCAATCAGAGTCATATGAGACTAAAACGAGGAGCAGCAACAAGTCAAGGTACACTCCCACAGTGAGGGAGGTGCACAGCAATGCATGTGAACCCTGATTAAGATTGAGTAATGTCCAAGTTTATTTTCACTGTTTGAGTGTATGGTTTCTCTCCACTTTGCCCTTTTGTCGTCTTGGAAAGTTGCGCCTTTGTTGTTTCAAGGTGGAGCTGGTATTTCCTGTATATCCTGCTCAGTGAACCAGCTACAAGACCTAGTTCTCTGTCCCACTGTGTCTTACTCTCTGAGGTAATCATTATTCAGCTCAACTCAGTGACATGATCCCCCAGTGCTCTCATATCGATAACCTGTGTTCGGTCAAAGATTATCCTCAACAACTGCCTGAAATCAGGCCAGTGTACAAAGAGTTGAGATTTAGGTCTTGTATAATGCATTGGGATGTGAGTACAGGCTCATACTCCATTAGCAGTGATGAATAAATAAAGAGCAGGGATGCAGTGACGACGTTTCTGAAAAGGAAATGCGGCTTTTTGTTGATCCCACTGGGCCAACTATACATTTACACTGATAGGAAATGTTAGAAGCAGGTGTCTTTGGGGGATTGCGGGGCTTATACCACCTCCTACTTACTGTCTTTTCTCTTAACCCCCCCTTTTGTAACTACAATATAGATATACTTTCTGTAGTGTTTGTATTTTAACTTCTTATAGTGTGTTAGCTCAATAACAGCTGCAACATAATCCACTATTGTTCTGCAGACAATATGAATTATTCAATAAATTGGATTTGCAGATCCGTCTGCACAAATGCAAAAAGTAGCCTTAGTATTTGATACCCACAAACACTGGTTTGTATTTGTTTTGTACATGCTGAGAAGAACTTATGTGTGTGGTTTTTACCAGGGGTGGCTTTATGGGTGGGCCAAATGGTCTGAGGCTTACCCTAATATTTTCTTAGAAATGTATGAATTTATTAACTTCAATGCGGTTTAAAAGAAATATTGCCAAATTTTGTAACCACATATGTTGCCACTTGATTTTTTTTTTTTATTTAAAAAAGTGGCAAATTTGTGGGTCTGGTTCCCACCAGATTAATACTTTGTAGATTGTTTTCAAGCAGCATTTAGTTGCATCATGTACCAACTTGACGGCTTTATATAAGGTAATACTTTCAGCTTGGACTCAGCAATGGCAAGCACGGCAGCAAAATTGCCACTTTTAAACTCACAATTATTCTGCTTTATAATTTATTTTCTTTTAGTGGCCCTAATACACTGTCTTACTAATACTCTGTTGTACTAATATCACGTCGTAGTTCTCTTTTTGTTAGATGCCTTGTCTCTGAAAATTAAGAAGAGTGTGGCGATCTTTTCAGCCTGTTGGGAAAAAATCAACTGAAACATTCAGTCTCACGTTATACAGTTAGGACAAGAGAATAAACCAAATATAGCAACAGTGCTAGATCGGTCAGTCACTTCTATTGATCTAAATAGGGAACCACTGACATTTTTAATTAAAGGCCCACCCAACACTGGTTTGGCCCACCCAAAACTGAAATCCTGGCTCAGTCCCTGATTTTCACACTGCTCCAGAGAATAAAGCCGCTTCAACTACCACCAGGCTGTGAAAGGGTTAAGTCTGACTCTGCATGCACCGAGCAGGCCTCCCTCCCTCCCTCCCTCTCCTCTCTCTCTACATCCATTTTCACTCTGTGTGTGTATGTGTGTGTGTATGTGTGTGTTTTGTAGGGGGCCTGTTCCATCTGCAAGCCCAGCGGATTTGTGTTATGAACACAACTTAGTTTGATAACAGTCCAGCAGCGCCGCGCTTCACTTTTGGATCCGTTCTGGCAGCGCACGGCACGGCGTGAATGCTTTTCTCTTTGATTTGAGAATCTTTTTGTGGTAATCTGCTCAGTTTTTCTCTGTCCGAAAGCGACGGGATATGTCGAGAGGCGGAGGCGTTTCTCCTTCCACCCGAAGCCTCCCCAACTTTGGAGCCCGCTGACGCGCTATGTCATGAAGGTAAGAGAGGGAAGTGGAGGCTGTGAATCATTTGAGGATTCGATGTCTTTTTTTCTCTCTCTCTTTGTTGTCGAGGTTTAAACTTTTAAAGTGGGAAACAACGCTGAGTCACGGTCCCGTACTTCTTCACCTACCCGATCGTCCCATTTGACGCAACGTGAATGATAATGGGCCGAGCAGCCGTCCCAGTTTGTGGGACAGCGAGGAAATGTCAAAGGAACAAGTTAAATCAGGACATGTGCTTCATGCTGCGGATTGTTTTTCCACACATCTGTAGGACAGAGGAGCACATACCTTACCGAGCCAGTTACTTATAGTATAGGCCTGATCTGAGAACAGCTCAGACNACACGCATTCGTCTAAGCTTTGGTAAGTTCTTCTAATTTTCAATGTTATGTCGTTTAACTTGTACTTTTTGGTACTTTCTTCGGTGTATTTTCGGTGTAAAATGCGTGTATTGTTAATACAAGTAATTGCTAGCATAAAGTCATTCTTTTAAGTGAGTGATGTTTTGGGAAATTTAAGGGCAACCTCTTCAGATGGAATATATTTATTTGGATTTTAGACGATAGTTGAGTTGTATATTCTCGGTTTGTAACGCTAACGCGCCAAGGCAGTCCTTTGAACTTGAACATAGTTGTTTATTCAGCCGTGTATTCGCGGTTGTTATGCTAACGCACCACTGCAGTGTTTTACATGCACGAGCGCACCCTTTAACCCCTAGTCTCGCGCGACGGCTCTCCACGAGTCTCCTCCCTCCTCCCTCCTGTGCCAACCTGAGTCGAAGTCGCACCAGAAGGTAAACTAAAAGAGCGCCAGTCTTTCATGTAACACAAATCTCTCTCTTTTGCACTTCGATTATCGAACGGTCGACGCCAAACAGGACCTTTTTGGTCGTCAACTACCTTCGTCATAGAGAGGTCTGCTCCCGAGTCGCAGTGACATGTCGTCATACCATAAATTCAAACCGAATCAAAAGTAGAGACCCAAAATACCACTTCTTGTCACACAATAATCAAATATTCACACGTCAAGACAAGTTAACATTCACTAATAAGTTTTATTATAACTACTATCTCAGTTTCTTACGTGTCCCTTGTCTTTTTAGGACAAGATCTTCTGAAATATTTAGGATTTTGGAAGATTTTAATCAGCATTGTATGAATTGATGTAATCATATTCCTGCTTATACATAAGATGCCATATATATATTGCAAATGACATCTATATAGTAAATGTGTTTATATTGATAAGGAGGACAACACTGTTTTTGTAGTGTTAGTAAATANTACCTTCGTCAATCTCTCCAGACGAGGGCTCAGCGTCACTGTACAGCAGTATGGTATTTAAGTTTGGCTTAGTTTTCATCTCTGGGTTTTATGGTGAAGAACAGTGTGTTATTAGTTTATAAGTGTGCAGTTCTGTTCAATTGTAAGTGATTATTCAAAATAATATTGATGATAGAGTCAAAGAATGCACAGGGAACAGAAAAATGGACAAGATCTTCTGAAATATTTAGGATTTTGGAAGATTTTAATCAGCATTGTATGAATTGATGTAATCATATTCCTGCTTATACATAAGATGCCATATATATATTGCAAATGACATCTCTATAGTAAATGTGTTTATATTGATAAGGAGGACAACACTGTTTTTGTAGTGTTAGTAAATAATTTCTCCCATCAGTTTTAACTGACTTTTCTCTCTCTTTTGTCCATGTGTCGCTCACAGATTGGAAACTGGAGTTGCATTCTCCTCCCCGTCTCTGATTGCACTCTTTTGGTTTGTAAAACTGTGCTCTCCATGTTCTGCTCTGTTTTTAAATGGTAAGACCATAAGACTTCCACACATACTAGTTTTAAACATAATAAAACTTGCACACTGCCATTTGGCCCCTCTAAGGCTGAAATTTAACTCCAAAACGTTTTACATGGTTCACTGCTATTAAAGCTAATATTATTGCTGGAACATTTTGGATATTGTTGAGACATTTTCAATATTTAATTTTTTCCTCTCTATCTGGTTCTCAGCTGCTGAGTAAAGACTTGGGCTTTGAAAGTGCATCTCAAAGGTACCAAATAGTTTTGATTTTTTTTTTTTGGTATTTTCTTGATTTCACTCACTAATCTTTATCTCACAGCACACTCTCAGCACACTCACAGACACAGCACACTCACAGACACAGCACATTCACAGACACAGACAGCACACTCACAGCACACTCACAGACAGCACACTCACATTCAGAGCCACACTCACAGACACAGCACACTCACACTCACAGACACAGCACACTCACATTCACAGCACACTCACAGACAGCACACTCACACTCATAACACACTCACAGACACAGCACACTCTCAGCACACTCACAGACACAGCACACTCACAGACACAGCACACTCACAGACACTTATTACCCACCATAATTTACAAATAAATTACAATATTGTATTTAAAAATCCATCCATGTGATTTCCTGGATTTGTCTTTCTCATAGTTGTCTACCTCTGATGGAAATTACAGAATTTTTCATCTTTCTAAGCAGGAGAACTTGCAAAATCAGTGGCTGACTAAATACTTTTTGCCTACTATATTTTCACAAAAAAAAAGTTGAGTGATAACATTGTGTGGACAAATGAACTGTTAAAAAACTGTTATGTGCTTCAGCCTGTATTGTCTGTGCAGAGATTCTCAATTATCCAGGAATTTCTCATCATAGTAGAACTTTCCAAATTGAGTACTTACATCTTTAATTTTTTTTTTTTAGACAAAAGTATTAAATACCTTACTAGAACAAAAAGTCGTACTTCCTACCGACGATGAAACTCCCACACTGAACCTCACCTGTTAATAACGTTCAACTACGAAGGTAGGCCTTATGGGTCAAGGTAGCTCTACAATTTTCTTCTACAAAATGTTCAACACGAGTACGACTAATGTTTTTGAAGTTGGAGGAAAAAAGATTTGTAATATGTATGGTTAACATACAGTTCAGTTCATAAGCCTGATCAAGCTTTTGCAAATAAAGCCGTTGATGCTGTACCACTTGTATGTTTTTACTTAAACTGTTAGTATAAGCTGTGTTATTGGAGTTTTTCATCGTAGATAAAGGTTTTTGAGCTGTCATCTGTAGTCTGTGGTAAAATGAGTCTTCATTCACCTCCAACAAAGCCTCGTGGATGGGGGGTGAAGGAAGATTCATTTTACTACTGAGTACAGATGACAGCTCAAAATCCATGATCTATTTACACTAATTTAATATGAAACATATAAATAATATATAAATAATATTATGTAAATCACATATTAAAATATTAATTAAATCGAAAGTGCTTTGTAAATGCATTTAAATCCCAAATTAAGATTTTCAATTAAATCCAAGATGGTTCTGTCAATAGAATAAACAAGTCTAGAGTACATTGTAAATAATTTTGTTAATTGAATTGTAACACAAAGCAGTTGAATTTACTTAACAATTTTACTTCGGATATATACAAGTGTTAAAATTGCAGAATAACAACAGCATTGCATTACATTTAATTGATAGGGTTATGTGCAAAAGTTTGCCATAACATTTTCAATTAAATCCAACATTTTATTTCTTAGAGTGTACAGGCTGTTTGCCTCATGGCACAGACTGTCTGTCCAGACTCCACAGTTAACATAACCTAAAAAAAAATTCTTTGAGATGGTCCAGATTACCAATTTCAAACAACTACCAGAAGAAGTCAAGTTATCTGACAAGTAAGACAAGGGTTAACAAAGATATTTTATTTTATCAAGATAACTTCTGTTAGTGTTTGAGCAAGATGTATGAAATGTAACAACATTTTAAGGCAGCCCTTTACATCGTATTTCTATGTTAAAACAAGTAAAATTTAACAGTGTGGGTGATTATTCTTGAATATTTCCTCAACTCAACTTCAGATGGAATGGGTTTTTTTTCCATGAAACTGACGGGAAACACCCTCTATAAAGTTAAAGAGAAAATTTTCCAGGTGTAGCCCAGTCGTAAAATTTTAGGAAGTTTCAGGACTTTCTTGAATAATGTGAATACCGCTTTTTTAAACAGCTTCAAATCGACGAACCTGCTCCAGTGTAAAAGTTTGGAGTCTTTGTGGACTACAAACTAAAAAAAATACAGGTGACACTCAGGGCTGTTTGCTAATTTGACCACTTCTAAAGACTGAGAGACACAGTGATTGACACCTGTCTGACTGTGCACATAACCACAGGGTGTGTCACAGCAGGGCTTGTACAGCGTGTGTGTGTGTGTGTGTGTGCTCTTGTGGTTGTGGTTGTGTGTGTGTGTGTGTGTATGCATCAGAATCAAGAAGGTGCAGCCCCTTGTTTTTTAATTATGACTCTGCAAAAGTGTCATAACACGGCTCCCCTATCAACACACCTTTCATACTTTCATATTGATCCTGGCGTCATCGCGTCAGTGTGTGATTTTACAACGCCGCTACATTCACGGTGAACCCGTCTCACCTCTCTGACATCACTTTCATGACCTCTGATGCCAGCTCACCCTCGGGACAGCTTGGTCCCTCCATTCCTCCCCCGCAACAGTCAGACTGACGACAACATAATAGGTGTGCAAACTTCTTAAGTCACATGGTACGCTCACACAAACCAAACTGCTGAATGCTCCCTGTAAAATATCTCAGGAAGTTGCATGTGCATGTGTGAACGCAGAATAGCTGAAATGTCACTGACAGCCCTCTTAGGTAAGAAATCTGTGAGAAATGGAAGTGAGCAGGATGGATCTTAAAAATTCTCCTGGAGCAGTGACCAGTGAGAATTTGGTACAAATAATTAAGACCCCTCACTCTCTTTCTTTTTGCCTGGCAGTACATTCTTTCACTACTAATTTACAGACACTGCCAAAAGACCTAAATACAAGAATACAAGAAGCACAGATAGGAAGGCAAAATTGTTTACATGGTGTCAGAACTGGCTTTACCTGTTTCTTTTTGTATATCTTTACATCTTGTAAACCAATGGCTGCAATAAGCCTGGGTATTCAGCTACATATGTACACCGTTCATTAATGTCATCGAACATGAACACTATGCTTAAATATAAGATACTAAGAAACTGTAGCATGAAAATGATCCCATTCAAATGTGTGTCACCTCTGAGTTAAAGAAAAGTTGTACTCAAATAGTAAATGTACAAAAACTTTACATATATTGAGAGCAAATAGAAATGTATTCCATGTAAAAGTTAGACAAATCTGCATTATACTTTGATGGTAAGTAAAACCTTTACTTTATTTGATTAAAAAAAAAATAGGCTGTATGTGTTGATGCAAGTAGCAGCAACAGCTGTGACCTTGCTAAACTTAAGTCAAGCAGATTAATTCAATTTTTTATTAGTTGAAGCCCTAACTAGAAAGAAAGGCTTCAGTTTGCTAAGGAGAATAAAGGTTGTACTCTGGAGGAATGGAAGAAGGTCATGTGGTCTGATGAGTCCAGATTTACCCTCTTCAAGAGTGATGGGCGCATCAGGGTAAGAAAAGAAGCAGGTGAAGTGATGCACCCATCATGCCCAGTGCCTACTGTACAAGCCTGTGGGGGCAGTGTTATGATTTGGGTTTTTTTTTATCTTAGCTAATCGAAACAATGCCACAGTGAATGTGCGTTGCAATCAAAGCTAAAGGTGGTCCACCAAAATATTAGAAATATTTTGTAATATTATACTTTTTGGTGGCGACTCTTCTTTTTTGGCTAGGCAGTGTATTTGATTATATTACATGCTTTAATTTAATTTTCATGTGATACACATACTGCACTTTGTTGAAGGCCGATGTAAACAATACATGAGGACAACTCTGATGTGAATTTTCCTGATGTGAAGTCTTGTTTTGCTGTAAATGGTTAGTTCTTTAAGTGTTCTGAAGGGCTTCTCTAAAAAGGGCTACAGTGAGACAATAGCTGAGCGAAGTGATGCCTTTGTCTAAAAGCAAACTCTTGAAGCTGAAAATTGCTCAACTATGGTTGCAGAATAGGATTAAAGCTGCAAGTTTGTTTTTCTTTTGAGCTCTGACATTTTTCCCAAATTCTGACTTTGTGTTAATTTCTGAGTTTGAAGTCAGAATTTAGGTTAAAAAAAAAAAAGTTCCAACTTCAAAAAATTGCTCTGCATTGGTCTTAATCCTCTTTGGTTAATTGAAAAGGGTGGATTAGCTTGCTTTCTAATAATCCAATAAGCGGGTCATGGTGACGACTGCGTGATCTCACAAGAAATTTCTGACAATTCATTTCTTGGAAAAATATCAGGAGAGTTTGTGGAAAATATTTGACCGTTTTTTTATGGTTTCTTAGTGATTCTGTGTCTGTTTTTAAAAAGCAGTGCTGGATTTGATGTCTTAAATGTGTTGCCAGAAGTCTCTGCTCCTAATATGTCAGTGCAACATGTCTAAGAAACTACAGGTCGCTGATCTTTCCCACAATGAAAACAGTTTCTTTCACCTTCAACTACAAAAAGAATCAAATTTTATCCAACAGGAGATTTTTTTTTTTTTTTTTTTTGCAAAGTCATCACCAATGTTCAGGTTAGATATTGATGTGTCCCTGACATGACATGGGGGGGAACTAGATTTTTACATGATTTAGTCGTGATAAAACTCAATTAGTTCATATTTAACTAACTATTTGATAATGACTTCTATCACTAAGACTTTAATAAGTCTTCAGTAACAGGAGACTGAATGCAGTTAGTCTCTCTGTGCCTCTCTGTGCCTCTGTGTCAGTTGAGGTCATCTGAGGTCAGGTGCAGAAATCTACAAACTCCTACAGGTGGAGAATCAGGAGGTGTTTTCTGATCTTTCTGTCTAACAACAGCACTTTGTCCACTCCGTCCCCCCCCGGCTCATTGTGAGGCTGAAATAATGAGTTGAAAGTCAGGAAAATTAAACGAGCTGCTGAAAGGCCTCTGAGCAATATTTGGAGGAAAATCCGGATAGTTTATGAGATCATGTTTTTTTTATAGTCACACTGTTCTGTGTTTGGTTTCATTTCAACCAAATGTGGTTGAGAGAAAACCCAAAATTGCTGTTTGGTTTCTGTAGCCCAGAGCTAATCCATGCTGCAATCTGAATTGGTTTTGATCACAGTCAAGACAAACAGGAACAGTTATTGACTTTTGCTGGTGGAGGAACTTTCCTAAAGGTGGTTTGTGCACTTGATGACACCACCCTCAGCCTCTGCTATCACCCATACAGTCAGATGTGTTTATGTGGCATGTTGTAAAGGACTCAACTGAAAGCACATTCAAACTAGTGTGACCAAACATCCTCTTTTACCAGGACACGTCCTCATTTTGGTGGTAAAGTTATGTCCAAGGGGATTTTATGAAATTACCCAAAACGTCCAAAATGTTTTTCCCAGCTTGTTCTTTACTACTTGTATTTATGATAAAGTGATGCACTGGGCTACTTGTATTATTCTGATGAACTAACATGTCAAGATGTTGAGCATGAATTGAGTCAGATGTTGAGCCAAAATTTGAAATTTCCAGATCTTATAGTCAAAAATATTAGATAAAAGGTCGAAATTAAAAAATAAAGACAAAAAAGTTTGAGCTTCAAGGTCAACGCCATGAGGTAAAATTACAAATTTTAAATATAAAAGTTAAAAAAAATTAGATGAAAAGTCATAATTTTGGGCTGATATTCAAAATTATCAGATTGAAAGTCAATATCTTGAAATAATAGTGTCGAAGATTTTAGATATTTAAGCCAAAATACTTAAATAAGAAATCAAAATTTTGAGATAAGAAGTAAAATTACTAAAATGAAAAGCTAATGTTTTTATATGTTTTAGGCAGAATTCCAAGACGAAAACGCTAAAATTTTGAGCTAAAAGATCAAAGTTTTAAGGTAGAATGAAAAATTTTGAAATAATATGGCAATATTTAGAGATATTTTGGACAAAAATGTTAGAAAGAGTAGAAATTTTGAGCTAAAAGGTCAATGCCATGAGATAAAAAATACAAATTTTGAGATAAAATGCAACAAAGTTGAGATAAAAAAAATAAAAAAGTACGGGGAAAAATTGCAAAGTTGTAAGCATAGTCAAAGTTTTGAGCTTAAAACTCAAAATTTGAGATATGAAAGCTAAAAGTCTGAGATAAAAAGTGGAAATTTGAGATAAATAGTCAGAATTACAAGAAAAACGTTGTGATTTTGACTTTTCTTCCCAAAGTTTAGTTTTTTCACTCAACATTTTGACTTAATTTGTCCAAAAAGAGAAAAAGAAATCTTAACAAAGCCAGTTGTCATTTTGGGCAGAAATGGGCTTCCATTCATTAATTATGTTTACATCAAAGAAAATTTCCCCTCAAAACAAAAAAGGAATGTGTACATAAATGTATAGTTTATGATTTTTTTTTTCTTGGTGTTTGAGTATCTTTGAGTGTGTTTGCAGGATCTCCATCCATCTTCGGATGAAATGATTTCACTCCTCTTCTTCTCTTCTTCTCCTCCATAGCTGAATACTCCCGTCCTGCAGCAACAAGTGGCCTCTCCCTGGTATGAGTCCTCCCTCAGTCTGCCTGTGACCTGCAGCTTCCACAGACAGAG
>RPOG01004611.1:1706-42326 GCA_008086565.1 Thalassoma bifasciatum | reverse complement strand
AAGTATAATCACAGAGCAGCTCCCTGCTGAACAGTCTAATCTGGCTTCTTCAATCTAAACCTGTCCTCCTGCTAGATTTTCTATTTCCACCTTGCTCATTCATTTCCATCAAACTCCACCATGTTTCTGTCACAAATGTGCTTTTCACCCCCTCCACTCTCATGAAATAAAGACTGTTTCTGGATGGTCAGCTCTTTGAACTGATACCAGCTTTTCTAACAGTGACGCCTGTGCATGATCAAATAGTTCGTCATGTAAATCTGATTGCTCAGCTTTTGTAAACCTACAAAAGATTAGAAAGCTGAACAATCACACTGTTTAAAATGAGGCTTTTGGCAAACAGAGATGCCCGAGCATGAATTTCAGGCCAGTACAAGTTATTAAGAGTTATACAGTGATCACATTTCAATCACAATGCCAAATTTGATTGTCTTTGTCCTACTCCAATCAGCCACCAGGTGAGAAGCAGGATGTAGTATGTTAATGAAAATGTCCATAAAATGAATAAATAATTGTAATTGATGAAAATGATTAGGTTAATCAGTTATTCTAGTCCTACATAGAAATGCAGCTCTTGGAGGAATAGTGTGAAGTGAAAAGCCATGAGACAATCTCAATTTATTGCCCAAACTCCAAAGCAGCTCCTTCACCTGCTGCTGCAGAATATTTGCATGGTGCTTTATCTCTGAAGTGATTAGAAATAAACAGCTCCATCAATCAAGTCCCAGAGAGCGCCCTGGATGATCCAAAAGCACCTCCAGGCAGCCAGGTTTGCTGCAGACTCTGCTGAGTCTCAAAGTTTTTCCAGCATTGCTTTTCAAATGGACAAATTCTGGTAACAGTGTAATCCTCACTTATCTGTTAAATGACTCTCCTGTAAGCATCAAGGTAATCTTTGTCATCCCTAAGGGGCAATTTGTTGCATAGCTAGCAGCAAGCACACAAAACGAAAATAACATTTCAAACCAAATAGCAAGAACAACTGTGAATCATTCAAGACACCGACTGCTACAGGGAGAAAAGATGTTTAAATCTACCTTTTGTGCTGTTTTGCAGCCAAATGTAAACAGCTATTAGTTCTCTAACAGACAGTGGCTTAGGTCTCCAAGGATTGTCTTTAAAATCCTCTGCTCAGTCCGGGTAAATGTGCAACTTCACCAGACTGTGTTGTTTGTTTTGTTCCTACAGTCAACTGTACTATACCGACTGACAAAGGTCAAAGTTGCGACCAATTCCAGTGATACATATCAGTATAAGTTTTATTTTGACCTTATAGAGCACAAACTTAGAAATATCCCAATAGGAGAACTTTTCAGACAACTCAATGTTTTATTTTATTTTTATGGAGCTTTTCTCTTGTTATTCTCTTCTCTTCCGGAATAATATCAACTGGAAAATATCAGCTCCTCACCTCCCCTTAATTGTATTTACCCCAAAACTTCATTTTATAGCTCTTTTCATTACCTACCCTTTCTCATCCACTTGTTTGTCAAATGTAGCAGCCAATATAAGATTACGTTCAATTTTCTGGGGCGTTAAAGAGTTCCCTGTTTGGCCAAATAAAGCCTAATGCACCTTTTTTTTGCTCCTGCAAAGCAACATTAAGCGACAGTACACAACAGCAGTCACAGCAGCATAATAAATTGCCTCTGTGCATTTCATTGTTGCAATAATTAATCTTATTTCCACTGGGAGGGCATGAAAATTGATGAAATGTGAGGTTCTTTTTTCCATCACATTTTCCCAGAGTCTTCAGATGAAGAAAGAGACCTCCATGTGATTGACTAATTACAGTGAAAGTGGAAAAGCTCCTTTATTATAATAGACTCAGTATGTTTGACATGTTAATGTTGGCCTTTGTGCTGCTGCTTTACATTGATTTTACATTTGCTTTTCTTTCTTGATATAATTGATTATAGCCCTTCATAGCTGCCTGCTAGCTTCTCATTCTTATCTCAAAGGCTGCACAAGATGTTAGGATAACAGCTTCCAACTTTCTGCATCAATAACTGAAGATCTAATTATAATCAATAACTGTAGCAACCTATGTATGTACATATGTAAGTGTTAGCTGATACTGCAAATGCATCAAATTCTGATGTTAAACTGTCTCAAACTGTAACAAAAATATTTATTAAACCTACCAGCAAAAATATGGACTGAACATTTCCCAAATAGTTGCTCCTGTGGGCAGTGGTGTCCATAGGGGCAAGGACGAAAGGAAACAAAAGTCACATACAAAGCGCATTTTGGCCCCCAAGAGGGCACTTTATCATGTTTTGGCTCCAAGGAGGCACTTTTGCACGTTTTTGGCACCTGAGAAGGCACTTTAGCATACGCTTTGGCCTCCAAGAGACCATTTTGATGATTTTTTACTCCCAGAAGGCACTTTATAATGTGTTTTGCTTCCCCGGGAGGGCAGTTTGTCATGTTTCAATCAGCCAAAGGGGCAGATCAGTGTGATTCACCAACCAGGATGGCACCTCTGCGTTTGTTTTGTCACCCAGGAAGCACTTAAGTACAAGTTTGGCTCTCAAGGGGACACTTCAGAGCACATTTTGTCTCCAAAGAGAACATTTTAGCAAACATTTTTTTAAACAACTTGGCCATGACAGGGAGTGACCCCCCCCCCCGCTCCCATCTGTGTACTTAACTATGGAAATGCATCAGGTGCTGAAATTTAAGTGGGGTGTGAACATGCTTTAGTGCCCTGATCAAAATAAACATGTTTTCTTTCACCTACACATTTAAATGAGGATAATCATGAGAACAAATTTCATTGACACACTTTCTTGCAAGTTTGAATAAATTATAAGACTGAACAAAATGAGACCTGAGCCTGCTCCAAAGAAATGAATGTCATAAATGAGATGCAAAACTGATTCAAACTGCATTATCAATGCTGCCTTCACATGTTTAAAGCGTAGATTGAAACTTTATCCAGAGAAGAAACTTTGATGATGTCTCTGCTGTCTTCATTAGCTGTTCTAGTTCCAGATATCCCTCAGCTTCTGTTTTACATAATTACCGTCTGCCTGGAGGAGGGAACCCATGAAGAGTTGAGGAGAGTTAGTGCAGACACAAAGTTTAAGAGAAATACTTTCTGCTGCAGTTTAAGTGATAAAAGAAAAAATAGGAACAGTTGCTTCACTTCCAATGTCAAAGGTCATATATGGTGGCTTATAGCTAATCAGCACCAAGGTGTGTTGCACCCAGCCCTAGAAAAGGGGCAAAGCACACACTCCGTGAAAAAATGTGACAAACTGGGCACAGCAAAGCAGGCAGCACAATGACCATTTAATTTTAATTATCTTCATTTTGCGTCCAAAATCATTAGTGAGATCAATTAACTGCCCAGTTCATACAAGGTGCCTCCTTAATACCCCAGCCTCCCCACAACCCTTTAAGGCACCCTGAATGGTTCATAGCAAGGCAACTTCAGCTGGGTGATTCCCAAACTGTCACACTGCCAGTGATTATGACTGAATGTGAGATTTCTTTTTCTCACACTCTAATTTTCACTTTTCATTATGCTGCCTCTTCTCCTCATGGTAATTGTTAAAAAAATGTGCTTAATATTTCCTTATTTAAAAGTGTTTTGCTTTTTTCCCCACAGCAGACAAATCCCTTCACTTTTTCTAATATCTAAGCCTGCATTCTGCAATTTCGCTACTCTATCATTATCCGTAGGGGCCTCTGCAAACTCAAATCAAAGAGGACAGCTTTAGCAGTCTCTGTATATATCTATCAGTGCTCTTTGACAGCCCCTTTCATCCTAAAGGCAGTTCACCGATGAGAACCTGCTCTCATTGAGCACAGGCAGGAGCAGGTCCTCAGTCGTGCAGGTAAGCGTGGAGGTAAATGACTGTCACAGGCAATGATGGACTTTAAGTGAACCATGGCTGCTCTTGAGGCCACTAAGCTGCTGGTTGTAGTGATGGATGAAAGACAGCCGCCCGTCACATGCATGGGTGGAGAGGACTTGGAGCCTTCTCTGGAAAGGTCAGTAAACATTATTATGAAGCACCGGCTCTAATCTAGGGTGACCAAATATTCTCTTTTAACATGTCCTCCTTTCTGGTCATAAAATTATGACTGGGGGACTTTTATAAAATTCCTCAAAATGACCAAGACCACTTGGTTGGACCAAAGTCTGACTGTTTGGTCTGGACTAAGGTCTATGGGAAGTTTCACACCCATCCTTTTAGTTCGGACTGAACAGAAAAGTGTGAAAATTCAGACCAAACAATGTTAGTTTGAAAGCCCCCTTCTTCAAAATGGCACTCACCAATGATATACTTCAAACTCTGCAGAAGAAAAGTGTGAAGTCCCGGATTAAGTCTATGTATTAACTAGTCTATGTTCAAAATATGACAGTGCCAAAGTAATATCAGTGTTTGATTGCTGTCAAAATGCAGATTGGTTGATTAAAAATAATGAAGAGTTTACAATCTGTCCGGGGTGAATAGACTACACAGCTGTGTGGACCAAGCTTGTTCCACTCCAAGGATTTGTGTTCATGTTCTTATCACTTAGCTTCCTAACTGCAGGAAAAACTAATCATCATATTATGAGCACTTATCTATCATTACACTCTGCTGTTGGAGTGTACTCTAAACAAATCACAGTCATCGGAAAAAGAGGTAGATAAGATGGAAAACATCTGATTTTAAAGTAAAAGCCAGCTTTACTATGAAGAAAACAGGCTTGTGGCCATGTCTGCTTGCATTTGATTTAAAGCTGATGAGTCTGATAAAGTTTTCACTCTGTTTATCCCAATGCAGCCAACTCAAATGAGTTTTCAACAGTTAGGTCACACTTCCCCCAAGTTTCTCATCGCTCACAGGATGAAAGGAGGAATGAGCCACATTATAAAGTCAAATATGCCGGATGAATTTCATTACACAGAGAGGTAAACCAATTCTGTAATCAAGTTATAGAGGTAAAGAAACTTGTGTTTAAAGTGTAGAAAGTTTGAACATTGTTAAAATTTCCCAAATAGCAATATGGTCTTTGTCCACCTCCAATTTATGTGAAACTTTTGAGGAAAGAAACAAGGCAAACCATTTTCTGTGTGTCACATGTGCACTGCAGTGGTGGTCTCATTCGCCATACAAATTAGATGCATGCTCATCCACCCTGTGCTCCACCACCAACGTCTGTTTGGCTTCGTGCCTAATAACACTGAGCTCTTCTCTACCCTGGGAAACATTTCTCCCAGCACCTGAGCAACACATGTTGTTCAAAGGTGTTCTCCTCCCCAGTCAGTTGAACATCATTTCCCCTCAGAGGCTCCTTTCATGCTCCCAGTGTTTGTTTGTAGCCAGTCTGCAGAAACTGCCACCGACATTACAACCACACATGTTGAGGCAGCCAAAAACTAAACGCTTAAACTGATAATGTTGATCACTGTTTAACAACTTGAAGTGATGCTTAAGGTGTAAGGGTCGATGTCATCACAAGGAAGCGTATGCATTTTGGCAACGGAATTGGCGTTTAGCTCCATTTGTTCAGACGGGGTAGCGTTCTTTAAATACTTAATTAGAGACTTGATCAGCATACATATGCTCTCTTGTTCTGTGGTCTGCGGTCAGAAACGATACTATACTATGAAGTCAACTTCTATCATATTCTGACCATTACAGAGCTTCCAGTGTTGTGGAGATAAATGTGACCCTTTTAACTGGGGATGTCACTGAAGGTCAACGGTTAAAAGGGTCACACTTTACACTAAAACACCAGCAATGCTAATGTTAATAAGCATCATAAGCATCTCGTGGCTTGTGTGATTTTAACTCTTTTCTGAGGTTAATGCTCACTCATATCTCATGAAATTGGGAGTCGTTTAGCATCTATCAAAGCAATGATCCTTTGTCAAAACTGTATTGTTTGGGGGTTAACCCCCTCATGTAGCCTGACCAATTGTTGGACTCCACAGCACCTCTGTTGCCAAAATGTGCACACATCTGTAACTGTACAGGTCCATACTAAGTCAGTTAACACTAGCAAAGGAAGGCGTTCTGACTATGTCTCAAGTACATATTTAATCAAACATTACAATAAGAAACAGACTAATGCTAACATCCAGTCAGTCATTGCTGGTATACATTTATTTGATAATAGTCCAGTGCTCTTCTTTTGTCACGTTGCATGTGTCTAGATTTTCATTACCTAACATTTTCAGCTCTTTATCAACTAATTAACAGGATAATACAACACAAGTCATTGCAGAATAGCCTTATTCATAAATTTTAGCTGTTAGCGATTTGCACAACATTGGTAGAAAGTGAAAATATTCAATAATATCAAACACAATTACTTTGTATTAATTACACCAGGCAACTAAGGCACACATGAAGCTAGAATATGTAGTCTAGTTGAAAAGAGATGTTTGTTCAAACAAAGATGTTTCACAAAAGGAGGAAATGTTATTTTCAAGGCATGAAAATTGATGGGAGTGATGCTTGACACTCAGCCAAATTACACACTCCTGACAAACGCTATTTGAAAAATTCAAAAGTATTCTGAAAGTGAAAAATAAATACTGAGCAACAGTTGACCCCCAGCTTTGTATTCTTCACTATTTGTCTAAAATTGTCTGAAATGGTGTTTTGTTACCCAGCATTTATCTACTGACCACTGTCTCCTTTTAAAATTGTTCGGAATTGCTGTCACTTCAGCCCTGAACAACAAAAGATTCAGTTTTAGACAAATCCTGTATTGAATAAAGAATTAATCAGATGTTGCATTCATTGCTGAATTCTCTCCATATTTTTTTTTTCTTTTTGTAAATGGTTTTGGAGTAATTGGAGAAATACAATTAATGAGGCGTACCCTGCTCACTTATGTTAATATCCCAATCTGCAAAAACATTATGTGAAAATGAAAATTGCATGTTTACAGCTGTTTCTGCAATTTCTGTAATTCGGAGGAACAGAAAGAATCAAATGGCTATAAGTCAGACATCTGTTGAATAAATGAGCAGATTACGTTGCTGACCTTGTTATGAAAAATGAGCTATTTCTTATATAATATGAGGCAAAGTAGCTTCAAAAGAGTTGCAATGGTTGTATGAAAAAAACAATCTGACCCTTGATGTTCTTACATCTACTCTTCATGCTGTGTCAACTCTGAACCGCTTGATGTACAATAAATGACTTTAAATTGTCAGGAGACCACAAGCACACATGCACAAGAGTTAATGGCCTTTATCAAAGTATCTGTATTACTAAATGAATTTGCCTCAGGTTAAATCAGAAACATAAACACTTCACTCCACATAACTACCTGAGATCCCTCATATAACTGCAGTACTTGAGTTAAAACCACTTTCACGACTTTCCAGCACAGCCTGCGTTTTTTTCAGTGTAAACTACAGGCTAAATATCCTCTGAGAGCTTAATTAAGTCATTGTGAGCTGCCAGAGTGTTAAGGGGGCAGATTTAAGCAGCGGTATTGATCATATGATGCTGTTGTCACTGAGCAAGGCCAGGTGGGATTTGACTGTCTTGACAGGAAGGCATATTGAGACCAAGCAGTTAGAAGATCAGAGCATCCTTTTCTTCTGCAATATATTTTGAAGTCATCAATGATCTATTTTTACTCCAAACAAAAAGAAAAAAGAAGTTTAAGATCTCCCACTGGGTGAGCTGGATCTGCCTCATGCGTTGGCTGAAAAGGCCTTTGGTGAAGTTGGTGGCAGAAATGTAAAGCCGCACACACTCTCTCCTTCTCTCTATTTGTACACCATCTGAAGAAAGGCAGCAAATAATTTTAGTGGGTTCATACTGAATTCAATCACCTGCGTCACCAGCAGAAATGAATAAAAGCTGGTATGTGGTCTATATTTACATTTCTCTCTGAGGAGGATGTTTGCATTTCCTCAATTATCATACAGCAGTTTGCTTCTCATAGTTTTAATAGTCAGAAAATTCACTTAGTTGAATGCTAATTTGACATAATACCTCACAGGTGCAGGAGACCGTCTGTGGCTGTTACAGCTGGCACAGGCTTTAAAGCTCTTCAGTCCTCAGTGGCAGAGAGAACTGGAGGTTTGAAATTGAAGGTGTAATGAATCAAAGTGCCAGAACATTTCCACTTCCTGCAGAAATATGGTTATATTTTTACCATCAGAGAAAAGTCACAGCAGCTGCTCCCTTAAAGGGGCATAAACTTGAACCCTCTCATTCCAGCCTGAAGTGATGGATCAGCCGATCATCTCTTTTATGTAACTCACAGCTCGACTGATGAATAACTCTCTTTATCAAACCCTCCTGGTGTGCTCTCACGTTATTTCACACAATCCTTCATGAGAGCCAGCCGGATTCTAAAAATGGGAATATGCGACATGAAAGATGAAGATCCCAGGTTCATTCACATTCTCTTTGAATGTGGTGTAGATCAAATGAAGCCACTTATCCTACCTGCACATTTAAAATCTGCTTCAAATCACAGCTGGGTTTCACTTTCTCTTCCCGTTCGTCACGTCCCATTCACACTCTTTTCTGAGCGGGGAACACACACAGGATTTCTCTCCTGTTGCTGTTCTGTGCTTCTGTGTTTAGCAGGCCTGGTGTGACGCCCCCCACAGAGAGGAAGACTCACAAAGCAGACAGAAGCCAGCATGCTGAAGTGTTTGTCCTTTCTGTAGAGGTTTCATTAATCTGACAAAGTGAAGATGTGCTGTGAAATATCCACTTTGAAACTTTTGAAGAAACACTGCTGCATAGTTTTGTTTTCAAACTGAGTCAGGTGAGAAGAGCAGAGATGCCTCTTCAAAGTTTTGTTCAAGTTTACAATGCTAAGCTCACCGTAGTGAGGTTCCCAATTCCTGATAGCCTTTTTAGGGCTCATTTATCAACACTTTTCAACTCCTTGGCAGACTGATCCACTAAAAGATTGCACTGATTTTAAGCCTGTAAAACCTTTGAAATGACCCAGAAACTCTAAATGTCAGACTGTTCTTTTACAAACTGTAGTGATATTTGCGTTTCCATTTTGAAGCAAATGATTCGTGCTATTGTCGCTCAGCCGGGAAGCATAAATGTCACACTTGATGCTTGATGATGTTTCATTAACTCCTCTTGACTCTGCTGATTATAAGACAGAGAGCAGATGTTTGGGAACCCACACACTTCTCACTTTTCCTTGAATCTCTGTGGGTTGTCTTGTTCACTCTTTCTCTCCCTCTCTGTGTCTCTTTGTGCGATCTGTCCTTCATGCCATGTCACCATTAATTCTCATTATTTCCCATCATCTGTCCTCGACACCTCTCCAGATCTCCCTGTCTTTAGTAATTAGAGAGTGACTGTGTGGATGGGGAAGGTTGAGGCTTTTCTCCTGCCCATCAGAGCTGCTCCTCATTAGCCTGCCACCTCACTGTCAAACTGTACCTCCAGTAACTATGTGGTGTAAGGCAGAACAAGTTAAGAAATAAGAATAAGTGCAGGAGTGACAGAGAAGTTTGATATTCGAGGAATCTTGTGTAGAGACCACTTATTTTCTCAGAGGGAGGGGAATAGATTGGCGTTTTGTCAGCGGCAGCGATCAGTAAATTGGATTAAATGCACACAGAGCCCAGCTGGTCTCTGAGGGTTTCCCCCAGCATGAATATTGATGGAAGGGTTTCACACATAAAAAATAATAAGAGCCTCTAAAGTCTCTCTGTCTCTCTATCACTGAATCCGTCCACATATCAGCCTGAGTCTGGAGGTCACTTGCACATAAAAGCTCTGGGACACAGCAAAAGGGGCAAGCTAAGTGATTTGTCTGTATCTTAGGGTCCAAATCCACATCAGCTTAATTTCTCACAGCTGCTTGGTGTCCACCAGTGATGGGCCCATTACTGAATACAAGTCATATCATGACATGCCTTATTACTCCTTGTTGACAGTCATATACTACACTACTGATTATATTACTGCAATGCGTTACTACCCAACACTGGTGTCCACTCACTGAGATGCCATTAACATAACAATTAATTAAGATGTTTAATGGTATTATGCATTCAAAAATATGATGGGATTGATTTAGCTAATCTGCATTCTTGCCTATTTGATACTCAACAGGTGTTATTTGATGAGCAGAAATACAGCCCTAGTAATTTGCACACACCAGAGATACCCCCCAAACTGTCAGGTGGAAGGCAGGGGGAAGTCTGAGGAACCTGCTAATGCTGATGGGGAGGTGTTTGTTAAAGTTAACCCTGTTTCTCACCAAATAAAGCTTTAAATGTTTCAAAGAATTGAAATTATATCATTATATACAAAATCACCATCCTGATCCTGAATATAACTATTTAAGCATCTCTTTGCTTCTGGCTCAGCATGCTTATTCTTTTGACATTATGCATCAGACACACTCCAGCTTCATTATCATCACTTTCCTCCACATTACACGTGGAAGAAAGCGCAGACATGAAGCGACCAGTGAGGCATCTAAATTCAGTCGATCCTTCCCCTCTCTGAACCGTCCTCCACCTCCCACCCTCTCCAATTAACAGGGTGTGGTTAGAAGCCCTGAACTTGATGTTTCCAGTATTTCTGCCTTAATTATATCTGTGTCCCTGAAGGCCATGGAGAGGACAGGGTCCAATTAGCTGACAGAGACAGAGGGCGAGGGATGACATCACGCAGATGCACATGGCTGAAGAGAGGAAAAAAGATGGTTCAGCCTGTGGAAAGAAGAATTTAAGAAGATATTTTAAAGAGTAGTGATGACTGGGATAAAAGACCGGGTACTTCCTTCCAATCATGTAGTTAATATAGTAACATACATATAGAGGCCTCTACTGGGATGATTAGATTGGTTGATTTTGAGTTGCATTTGTAAGGTCAAGATGAAAATATGCACGTCAGCTATTCTCCCAGGATGACTGAACCATGCAGAGAAGTTAGTGGTTGCACAAAAATCCATTTAGTTCCCTAAAACAGGTTTCCCATGACGACTGCGTGATTACACCTGCCATGCTACATGTTGCATCCCCACTGAAAATTCATATGCATGTGCTCAAGCCACTCTCAAGGAAAATCTCCTTTGATTTTTCTTTTATCTTCCTCCTGCTTCTTTTCATGATTGATATTTACTGCAACCCCCTCACTCTAAATCTGAGCCTCTCCCTTCCTTTCTCTTTTTTTTCGCTATCGTTCCATCTCACACAATCTCTCTTCATCTCTTCTGCGCCCACGCATGTTAAGCCTGTCATTGTTCAGGGAGCATATTGAATGTTTTTCCTCCTATGTAAAAGAATCTCGGTATCCCGTAATTTTCTACTGACTTTCGTCAACCTTTGGGACTGATGTGATTTGAGTGAAAGAGCAGAGATGTATTTTTGTGGTTATTTGTCTGAAACATTTTGTCAAAGTTTGTCTTAGATTGTACAATATGAGCACAGCGGCAGCATGTAAGAGCTGTTTGAAGCCCTCATATATGTATATGAAAGTGTGGAGGATTGTGGGAGAGATGGCACTGCAGGGGTTAGTGTACATGAGAAGCAACCCTTTTTAGATCTGAAGGAAAGACCTCCTTATGGGGTACAATGGCACCGTTATCTGAAGGGGAGCATAAGTGTTGTCTGCAAAATCCTCTTTGGCTGATCTGCCTGCTAGAGACGAATGCACCTCTGGTGCAGAATAAATGATAAGTGACCAAAAAGAAATGCATACAAACTACACAATCTTTTCTTAAATCTGCAGCTTACTCTTGAACTCAACATGAAAATGTATGAACCCTGGAAATTCAATTTATCTTCAGTGCTACAAGTTCAAGAGCACAGAGACAGGTGGTTAAATAGGGTCACAGTTTCTTTTCTTTGGCACGTGCAGAAGAAAAAGGTTGTTATATTGTGTCTTTTGAAATGCTAAGAACCAGCTCTTAGGTGAGGTTGAAACAGCTCCAAGGCTTGGAAGAATCTATTTGAATTTACAGCTATAATTGGTAGTAAAACTAAGAAAATGACCAAGAAGAGATTTCAAAGTTCACCAGAGACTGGTTAAAAGGAGAGTTCAATGAGATAGAGGAGCCCTGGGGTTCATCTAATGACTGTACTTATTGGATTTACACTTCTACTGTAGGATGCATCAGTTAACATATTCCGGCAAATGAGAAAAGGTCGCGGGTTCAGCAAAGCTCTCCCTATAGTCCCTTTGACACACACACACACACAATGTTAAATGCTATGAGCTAAATCTGTCCGAACAAACGTACAACATCTTCAAATCAAGAAGTTTCACTACTATTTACACTGGAACTGTTCAAGTATTTCAGACATAAAACTAGAAGTAACATGGGGACTACTTTTTCTTGGTTCAGTGACCAAAATCATCAAAAAATTACTTACAAAGCCCATAAGCCTAAGAAGTTATGGGCGAACAAAATCTTTCAAATGATTGCTGAAATGTTACTTCATTATCAATAGAAGTAAAGCGAAAAAGTATTAATAAACATGTTGAACAGTATCCCCCTTCGAAACATTTGTAAACCTCGATCAGGACTCAGTTAGCTGCGAGCATAGCGGTTTCCTCAGTTTGTGGTTTGATGTCACATTGAAGTCACCGCTCTTTAAAGCACATTAAAATCTTTATCACACATATTTATAGGTTGAATTAGTTCGGGACAGCAGTGACAACCCACTCTAGCTCATTAAAGTGAATGAGATATGTGCTCCAGTGTGACCAAAAGGTAATGCTGAGTCATGCTTACTGAAGCCAGCCCAGCTGCAGACTCTTCACCCTGTTTCTATTTACCTCTCTTTTGTCCCTCTGTGATGCTGCCTGCTTTGTGAAACTATCTGGATTGTTTGAACATAATTAACTTTTTACTGCTGACCAGCAGACCTGTCCGATCCACACCGTTTGAGCTTCCTTTCTTCTCGCAGCCTCAGCATCCTGACCATCCTATCTGTCGCAAACCAGAAATCCAGACAGAGCGCTAACGCTTCAGAACCGTTGATCAATAACCTATCTTTATCTAAAATTAGGACAGGACCAGCTCCAGACCAACACAAGAACAAAGTTGTTCATTACCTGTCGCTTCAGTGTCACAGTGAATAATGGCCCACAGGAGAGGAACACAAGCAGTGCTGTCAGGTTCTGACTCCAAACAAGGAGAAGGTCAGAGGTACAGACAGAGAGACTGACCATGTCTTCACAGAAAGGTTTTTATGGATACAAGATCTGAGGAGGGAATGCATTGAAGTTTCCAGAAGAATAACTGCATCAGAGTCTGTTTAATGTGATAAGAAGAAGCTGAGGAAAACAGAATATCCTGTGAGAGAAGAGGACTTCAAAGCTTTGTCTCAGTTAAGAGGAGGACCCTGGAGTACTTAATTAAAGGAGATAAAATGTGAAACTTTACTAAACAGCAGAAAAAATTAAGAGTGGAAACAGGGTCTTAATATGGCTGCTGCTTTGTGATTTTTTCAAAAAAGTGATGTTTTGTTTTTGTTTGATGCTAACTTTGAATCACATGGATCAGATGTCAGTTATGAGTGTCAGATCATGAATGGATACATTTCATTTTGACCCTTTCTTCTTTTCAACACAAGGTTAAATTGTAAGATAATCACACCCAGTGGAAATCAGCTTTTCTGGTCCTTCAAACAACCAAATTCCCATTCATGTTTACTGCTGATTGCTTTTTATTGTAGCAAACATATAGATTTTTACCTTCCATTCTCAGGTCACAACACCAGTCTCACCTGTGAGTGGTTTGCATAAGATAAACCTAAATATTTGTAGCTGAAGCAGTGAAGTGAGCCCCTGCATAAACACATGGAGTGAAAGCTCTGATTAGTTCCAGTCTGACAGGATGTCTGCCAAGTCTTCATGTCGAATCACATTTAGTGATCGACTTTTAGTTCCTCTCATCTGATCCTGTGGCCTGAGCACGGAGTTATTAAAACTGCAGCTTTTTCATTTGTTCAGGATTTAGAGACCTAGCAGGAGTCTTTCATAAAATCAAACAAATTACGTTTGAATTCTTCAGTCAGGAAAATTTTGTGTGTACTTAAAGTTTTAAAAACACACTCCAGACAAAAGTGATTTTAATGACTCTAGATTACTTTCAGTATTTTTGCCAATGAAACCTCTCTATGACCAGCTTTGGAGTTCTCAGTTAAATTATTTATCAGTCAAAGATATAATTAGAAAACCTTTGATATTTAAAAGTTTCTGAAGCAACAGCTGTGTTTTATGATGGGTATATGCCCAGAAATGACATGCATGTGTAGAAAGCTTTTTGAGTAGTTGTGCCATTCTTGTAAACTTTTTTAATTCACATAACTTTTCCTGAAGTCATGAATAAAAGCTACAACAAGTTTCTGAATTGCTCTGATGTTTCAACTCAAAAAATAGCTTCAAACTTGACTCCTTGCAGACATCTGTACCCGATAAAAGTTTGTCCATCGAAGTGCCGGTTGTTCTGCCAGCAGACTCCGATTATTAATCAGACTATTGATCCGAACATGAGTCAGCGCTGGCGAGAGAAGATCCTCTCCATGATGTTGTCAGACACTTAAAATCACAATACGAGCCTCTTTGTGGAGACACTGAGCACTTTAAATGGATCAATATAATCTGATACAGTCAACAAGAGCTAAACTGCGTCCTCTAGGAAAGTTTCTTTTAAAAAGTCCTGTTTGTGACGTGAAGGGAAGAGGTTTCTGTTAGATTTAACTTTTCAGTTTCTCCCTGTTTTGAAAAGAAAAACGGAACAACACAATATCATAAGTCAAAGCAAACATTTCGAAAATAGTTCTCACGTGTTGAATTAGCACATGTATAGGCTCTTTTGTAAAGTCAGCACAGCATAAAAGAAGCCCACACAAAACAACATCAGCAGCACCCATTCATCACAGCCAAAACACCAATTTTCTCTGCACATATGCAGCTGAGATATTCCATCCCTTCTTCTATTACAAGCGTCCCTTTAAAGGACTTCTAACAGGCCTGGAGTAACCAATGTGTGATGATTATTAATGGTCTGAGATAGAGGAAAGAAAATTCCTGCATGCGTTTGTCTAAATCATTAGACAGACACTGACTTCTCGCGTACAAGTCCAAATTCTAATGTACTTTCACCTCGTGTACGTCCGACGTCGAGGAGATTGTTAGGATATTGTCGGAGGTAATTTGTAATTTTACTTGGTACTCTTCTCCTATACTCGAAGACGGACTTTGTATCTTTATTATGTAAAATTCTGCTTTGAAGATAAAAAAAAACAAAAAAAAACCTGTAATGCAACTTCAGGATGTGAGCAAGAATTTCTTTGAGTTTCAGTGTTCTGGTTAAAGTCTACTGAATGCACCAACATATGATTCCATTTTTCTGAGTTTTCCAAAAGATGAACAAGGTGAGTCACAGGATTAAACCTGTAAGCAGAACAGGTAAAGCTTAGAAAATCTGAAAAGAAAATCTGAGAGAGAGCTGTGGAGAATGCACAACTGCATCAAACAGGTGAGTCAGAGATGAGTCCTGAATATTCAGATGAGCCCCATCATGAACAAGAAACAACCAAACACATCAAGATGCATCGAAGAAAGAAGATTCATCCCTTCAACACATCCTGGTTCATTCATCTGGTCTGGTTCCACAGCAGGGAACCATCAGCCCAGTGAGCTGCTGACACACTGACTCCACAGCAGCCCCCCAGCTTTGGATTAATCAGAGTAACTTTACCAGCACTAAGTCCTACTTCACAAACAGATCTCTGCTTCCTTTACCTTCCTGTAGCCCAGCCCCAGTCTGTGTTCTTATCTGTGTGATGAAGAACCTCATCTCTCTCTCTGGCAGCTGGTGAAAACCTATTATTTGCTTCATACTGAGAGCAGAGGTTGGTTTAGGAGAACAAAAGCATGTATGAACAAAATGTTCTCCTCTGGTTGTCCTGATGGAAGGGATTTGCATCAAGAAAAACAGATCTGGTTGATTTAAAGCAGGTCCACTTTGGTTCGGTGTGCGCAGTGGTGGGAAAGGCAGAGAGAAGTTTGAGATCTATCTGAGCAGAGTTTGTTTTTGTGACCATTTGATCCTTTATTTACTTTCCTCTGCTTCTCTGAGGTTGGATTTCTTGTTGGACTGCAGGCCGATGGCACAGATTTGTTTAGTTAATGAGTCCCCACTGACACATTGAAGACATGACAGGCTCTGTCATGCTTTCATTCGCTCAAGGCACCAACAACCCAGAGCCAGAAGCAGACGTCTGCCTGAAAGCTGGCACAGGCTCCACGCTGCAGAGCAGATGCCCAGACATAACAAATGGATCCCATCAAACACGGAATAACAAAGGCTGAAATGGTCTGAGGAATAATTTCAGGCTTTGACATCAATTCAAGTGTCTCCAGTTTTAAGTGAGAGGATGGCTGTTTGTTTGTGAGCAGGAAAACATTTTCAAGTGAGAAGACACTTTTTGTTTACATGCTAAGAAATGACGAAAGTCCGACGACAACTGTGTCAATAATACTGATAATAAATCACAGTAAATAATCCTGAACTGAAACAATCTTTGGGAGGAGGATTCAACCTCAGCTGAATGATTCTCCTTGGGCAAACAGCTCTCCTGAAGCGTGGCCTGGAAAAGACTTCCTCCTCTGGTTATTTATGAGAGTGCTGGGAGCCAGTGCACCTTGTTTAACAGCCTGCAGCCACATGTTCTTTTTGCATCCAGTTACTGAGACGAGGAGTCATTCCAAACCTTTTCTCATTCCCACAAACGCACATAAACATACCTGAGAGAGTGTCACAGGAACAGGGATGAGGTTTGGCAGCACCTGCCTGAAAAGGAAATAAATGAATGTCACAAACTTCAAAACGAGAAAGAAAGTTGAAATTATTCCTGACAACAGCTCTGAGGTAACAATGAGGAAAGAGAGAGGAGCAGGAGAGGGAAACAAATGAAGCAGAGTTTGACAGGTTTAGTTTTCAGAAATATCCTCTGTGCACAGTTTCAGTTTGATTACTCAGAAACAATCAAAGTCTCCTCATCCTCAGTGTCCCTCTTTACTGGTTCTGCAAACACACTTTATATGCACGGAAGGATTTTGCCAGAGGGTTATGACGGACCAATTCATAAAGAGAAACGAGTCAAAGACCTGTTTCAACATCAGTTTCTAAAGTTTCTTTTCAATAAATGCAGGTCAACAAACCTCTGGCAGCTACACAGAGTCAACAACATGATTTAGTGTCTAACTGTTAATGCTTGTATGTATTGTAACAAAATACCCAGTTTGTGTCACACTAAGCTGACTACAGTTTAAGAATAAATAAATCTTGTGTTGTGTGAAATTTCTCTCCTGTGATGAAACCTGCTCTGTAAAATCAGGAACATTCTGCTTGTCAGACTGATATTAGCCCAGGATAAATCTGTCTAAACCACAGGAGGACCTGAAGCTTCTGTTTGATCCAATAAACCAGGAGGGTTTGGATGTGTCAAGGATCAGAGTTTCTTTCATTCAGGGCTCCAACCTGAACTCTTCTGTCAGCTGACACACAGTGAGCCATCTCCGTCATCAACTGTTCTCAGCAATGACTCATTCCCAGCTTTCATTAAACTCAGACACCTTCTCCTCATCTCACTGAAGGTCCAAGCTCAGGTTCTGCAACTGTTTGCTGTTGCATTGATGAATTGGCATGAACACCTGAGCGATTGTTTCCCCAGGTTCCAGCACAATAGATGCTTCTTTGAGCAGAGGAGAGCAGAGAGCAGGTGGCTGTTCACACTGAATCACTTCGACTCCCCACACCTGTGCACGGACACTCTGCCAGGTACTTTGGCACAAACAAACACAGTCCTGAACCAGAGAAGACAAAAACAAAAAGGAATGATAGAAAAGAGGGGCAGTGCTAAAAATAACCACAACTGCATGCAGCTGAAAACATTTTTTCTATGGTTTAATTTCTTTGTTTCTAAAACTAAAGACTACGCTTCCAGTTATTAGCAGCAGTGAAAGTGGAGGAGAAAAGCTTCTTTTAAAACTGATGGTGGATTTTTAATAAAGGGACAAAAAGGAATCCACAACCAGAGAGGGTTTTTGTTTTGTTTTTCTAACAGCAGTGACTGAGCTTTTTCCCACATTGGAGTTACACCTGCTGAGCTGACCAGTGAGGCAGCATAAAAACACATTTTTTTCTCTTTAAAAGAAAGGGGGAAAAAAACATCCATGCTGGAGGTGATTCTGGATATTATTCTTCATCCCAACACAAAATGGCTGAAAATGCCTGCATGAGGTGGTAAAAATGTGTCATCAGTCTGTCAAACACTACAGGAGAACGTTGAGCACATGTGTAAAGAACATTTTCTTGAGCAAGCTGTTATTAAACTGAGCATGGAGCTGTGGTTTAAAACAATTAAGTGTGATGGACTGACTCACCATCACACCCTGATGGACAGCAACTAAGCTTCCTTCTATTTCCTTTAATCACAGAGTAATAATGAAAACAAACTAGTAGATCACCATCTTGGAGCATTCACATCACATATTAACAAGTGCTGTGTGCAGGTAAATGTTTCTAAATAGCTTTGATTTTCAGGGACGTAAAATTGTGGCTGTAAAGTTAAGATGCAGAGATTCTTTTTTTTTCTTAAATACACATTCTCAGACACAGCTTTTGTTGTTCTGCAGTCATGTCTCAAAATCAAAGTCTAGGGACAAACTGAAGAGTTTTCAGAGTCATGATCTCAACTAAAAATGTCTCCTAAAATTGAGGTTGAGATTCGAAAGCAATTCAGGAAAGAAAAAGGAGATCCAGTCAAGCGTTTTGTTCAACACATGTAAATTTGACAACTTATCTCAACATCTTTAATGTGTACAAGTTAAAGCCTCAAATCAGGGATGGTGAAGCTCTTATTAAATATACAGTGTTTTGTTATATTACACTTCAGAACATGCAGATAATGTCCTGTATAATAATGATGTCTTCACTCTGATCTGTTTCCATTTTTTTAAACCACTAACTCCAGATGAGCTGTGTCACTGTTTATAAACACTGCTGTCATAACTATAAGAAAGCAGCTTTCTCCAGCCTTTCACATTCCTGTTTCTACTCTCAGCCTCTCTCTGCTGCACTGTTCCTCTCCACAGCAGACCAGCAGCAGCTTCAAGCGAACCATAAATTATTCATTGTTAGGAACCAACTCAATGAATACAGATCCCGTCTTATTGCTCAGCACCATCATCAGAGCTGATTGCGCCGCCTGAGGTCATAGGTGTTATTAGTGACAGTGTGTCTGAAATATAGAGCGCTCCATTTGGACTGTTGACTCCTGATCTGGAAACATTTTGCTTTTGAATGAAGTTAGCTCGGCTCTTTGAAATACTTTAAGTTCTTCATTGTGAGTTACAGGCGGAGTCTGTCTGGAGTCAGTTTATCACTCCACCCGTCGGCTTCACAGCAGCTTTGAAATGATTCACTGGCGGTTAATGTTCTTTAAACTGTGGTGGTGAGAGGTGAATGTAAGATCAGTGGCAAGATTAACATTATCCAGAACAAAACACAATACAGACACAAGCTCAGGGCCATCTTGCTTTAGTCACAGTTGAAGTCGCACAAACAGTGGCATGAACACCTCTGATCAGTCATTTCAGGGAAGGTTTTCATCCCCAAGAGAGAAGATCTGGATCCTCATTTTGTCACATTTTATTTGTTTTGTTGCTGATTTTAATAATGTATTGTGCTGAACATGTTTCTATGTTGTGCTATTTCACTTTTCCCAGCAGATATATAAATTCAGAGTTTTACTGTATACCAGCATGTTTTTTGGTGCAAAGCTATTACTACTGTCAACTTTTCACAAATTGGATGAAAAAAGTCATTCAACATCTTGTTTGCTGTTCGAGAAAAGTTCTCACAGCTCTCTATTTCATGGTTTCAACATATTCTGTTTGTTTGTTACAGTCCCATATGTCTCCATATCTTGACAAGATAATAACCTCTATGTGCAACATGTTGACATGACAGAAAACTCAGACATCTCTCAATATCAGCAGGATACAATAACACGGATTCTGCTTTTCCCTCTGCAATATGAATTTCTCTCTGCATCAGCAACAAAAGCTCACAAAGACACACAAAGACACACACAAAGACACACACAAAGACACACATCCTCAGGCAGCAGCTCTGTCAGCTAAAAAAACAACAGGTGTTCATGAGCCTGCAGAGCTGGAACAGCTGGGGGTCCATGGAGGTCAAAAGGTCATGTGACTCTTAAGATAAGAAACAGTAAAAGATTTTTTCAGTGTAACAACAGCAGCACTAATTCATACAAATACTGTAAAAAGAAAAGAGTCTTAATACGAAGTGAAGATATAAACATTACGCCTAGTCTGAGAAAATGTCACAAATAAGCATCATGTCAGCCTGACCATAAAAGAAATCTGTCCTATTTTAAAAGTATCTCACTAAGGGAAGTACACAGAGCTCATCTTACACCTTACAGACTGAAAAGTGCAGCAGCTTCTTATGGTATAATCACAAATTCTAACATGATTGTAGTTTAGGGTCTGAAGGTCAGAGTCTTTGCTCAATATCTCAGTTTAATGACTTTTCTTTAGTGTGTTTTCATCCTAGAGATGTAATTCTGAGTCAGAGGTCTTGACCCTGAATGACCTGATCTCATGATGAGGATCAGGTCTGATCTTTCCTCACCCTCTGCTCGTGTCGTTGAGCGTGCTGGTTGAATCAGTCCGGCCCACTTGACTGATGGATTTCCAAACTCTGCATCAGCCAAAGCTATTAAGTGGTCTGCTGGAGTGAAATGCTTTTTCTTTTGCTGCAAATGGCTCAGAAACTCCTGCCTATTGTCTCGGAGCTCTGTGACTAAGTTAATTTCTCGCTGGAGAAGCACAAATGTATGTGCTGACATACACAACAAACCAGCAAGAAATACAGAGAAACTCATTCCCAGCTCTGTCTTTTGCTCCTGCTCATTATCAGGACCGAGTTCAGACAGAAGAGCTGACCCAAACCGAATGAATTCCCTCAGAGACGTTTTTTTTTTCTCCTCCTCTTTCAATGGAACAGCTTCTCTTGTTATAAATCTGCTTCATGCCTCATCCATCATGTGTCTGAAACCTCCCAGCTCATGATGTTTGTGTTGATTTTTGATCATTATATTCCTTTTCTCTCTACTATGATAGCAGTGAATAAGATTTGTCGATTTAGTGGCATCATGCCGCTGACTTAATTTAAAAGAGGCGTGGAGTCTGTACTGCTCCTGTGATTTCTCTTCAGTACTTGCTCTACCTGCCTCTACATTATTCATGGTCATATTCAAGTCTAAAGATATAAAGCTGGTCTTTCCATTCATGGTGACAGGCTGTAGGGGCCTGGAGGGATTCAGGCTCTCTGTGATTTAAGCCCCTGACATGGTTGGTGAAACACAGGACTGGATTTTGCAGCACAGACCTTACTGAATGCAGTCGTTTCCCATAAGACCCTGTACTGTCTCCAGGGAGCAGCAGCAACAGAGAGGAGAAGAAGAGGCAGCAAAAAAAAAGGAAAAAAGGGCCTATCTTTCTTTTTTTCATGTTGCTCGTTCAAAACCACACCTTTTAACTGAAAGAAATTGGTTTAATGTGTGTAATTGCTTTAATATCCATTGAATAACGTGTGAAGTAGGAGTTTCTAAAATAGGACTGAATGATTTGCAAAAGTAATCCAATTGTGATTATTTTCCCAAAATTGCTATTGCTTTGTTGTGCGATTATTCAATTGCTTTGTTGAACAGGATGATATCTTTTCTTTTCTTTTCTTTTCCATTTTCTCGATTTGCATAAGAAAAAAACATTCACAAATGGAAAAGTAGGACTAAAAAAAAAGAAAAAAATCCCCAAGAGAATTCTAAAAAGATAAATTGTATTTTTTAACATTTAACTATGTATATTTTGATATTTACATCTTATACAGATAACTACTTTTGATAATTCCTTCCAGAAAGTGAGGCCCAGATATTCTATGGACTCATTATACATAAAATGAATTATTTCAGTCCTATACTCCTTGACATGTTGATGATTATGTCTTGCAGACAATGAAACCCTAGTTCTCAGTGACTGAGGAACTCTGAAAATTACATATGATCAATAAAAAAGGATGTCTTAAACAGAAATGTCAGGCCTCTGAAAAGCTTTGCTGCTTCCTGACCATTTATTGCCACTTGGAACTCATTTTCATTCCTACTTCTTGCTGTTTTTGCCACTTTTCACCACCTATATTATCTTGCGAGGGTGGTTTTCAACTATTTGGCTCCTTGCTTGAGCAGGGTTGTAGAGCATAAAACATCTACTGCAAATACTTTGATCTGGTATTCTGACACATTTTATAGAAGAAATATCTTGCACTGTCTTTGATTAGAGCATTTCAGCAGGTCATATTGTGATTTAATCTAATTTGCAATTAATTCCCCAGCTCTATTCTGAAATACACAGCAGCAAGTCAAGTCAAAATTTGGGAAACGGTCTGTCCTTCAATATGCAAAAGTTACTTGACGGCCAGAAGAACTGTCAGAGTTGTTGGTCACGTACTGTCTCAGCCCTGTCCCATCTATTGTAGTGAGCGGGGTCTGAGTGCATGGTGCTGTGTGTCTGGGGGTCTTATCTGGCTGTGGAGAA
The DNA here is from genome assembly GCA_008086565.1 of Thalassoma bifasciatum. Lineage (NCBI taxonomy): Eukaryota > Metazoa > Chordata > Actinopteri > Labriformes > Labridae > Thalassoma > Thalassoma bifasciatum. Next base: position 19,716 of record RPOG01004611.1, on the reverse strand, counting down.
CCAGGCTCAATGCTTCTGTCTCTCCTGGCATGGTGATAGAGCGAAGGCCTGCCTTCCTAGATAAACCTCCCTGCAGGCCGCCGGGCTCCCTGTTCGCAGCAGGCATTGCAGAGAAATGCTCCCACAACCATCAGACATCAACACGTCTGCTGGTGACAAATTGGTCCCCATGACCAGAGAGGCCAAACGACAGGAGGGAGGAGAATGTGAGGCTGCAAGGAATCAGGTTTGCAGAAGGCATATTGGAAAATTGATGAACCTATGAGAAAAAGTCTGCTTTGTATCAAGTTGGTATTTGTTTGATCATTCCACAGGCATTTTTCATTGACTTCCCAATAGATTTTTGTAGTGGTTAAAAAAACAAACAGTATTTTGTATTATTCTGTTCAGCATCAAAAAGTATCAGTAAACAAAGGATAATATTCCAATCAACTGCATGATGATGACCTTTTTAGACTGAAAAACATCTTACAGGTATCATCAAGTTAATGACTTTAAATGTCAAGAGGAGGAACAATGCTTGAGATCAGAAATCACTGATTTCCTGCATATATTATCTTAGTTGTTCAAAATTAGTATCACAAAAAAATTCTTTTGGTATGATGCATGGCAAGTAACCCTAAGAATATAAGAAGGTATTTGTATATTTGAAGGCCATCTGTTCACCCAAAGAGCTGCATTGTAAAAGTTTTCCAGTAAACAGTGCCTTCATAGCTGATCTGAGGTCATTATGACTTTGAGGAAACATCCACTTCAGAGCCACAGCGCTGTTCCAGGCAGCCCGGCCCTGCCAAACTGTCAGCCTATTTACACCCAGGACAATAATTTGCTCTGGGGCAGCTCCACACTATGGAGAAGCAGATCCAGAGAGGAGGGTATTACCATGGTGACGAAGAAAGTGATCTAATGCAGATTCAGTCTGACCTTCAGCCGTTATCCCTCTGAAAGTCTTTCTCTGGGGAATGAACTGTGACAGTGTTTGCCTTTTTGTCTTCTGTCACCTTCACACCAGCGAGATAAGGGAGACGTTAATGATGTTCAAACAAGATTTTCAATACAAGCAAACAAGGACACAGAACTTTNAAACAGTGCCTTCATAGCTGATCTGAGGTCATTATGACTTTGAGGAAACATCCACTTCAGAGCCACAGCGCTGTTCCAGGCAGCCCGGCCCTGCCAAACTGTCAGCCTATTTACACCCAGGACAATAATTTGCTCTGGGGCAGCTCCACACTATGGAGAAGCAGATCCAGAGAGGAGGGTATTACCATGGTGACGAAGAAAGTGATCTAATGCAGATTCAGTCTGACCTTCAGCCGTTATCCCTCTGAAAGTCTTTCTCTGGGGAATGAACTGTGACAGTGTTTGCCTTTTTGTCTTCTGTCACCTTCACACCAGCGAGATAAGGGAGACGTTAATGATGTTCAAACAAGATTTTCAATACAAGCAAACAAGGACACACAGAACTTTAGTCTTTACTCCCACATGTAACAGTGAGCTCCATGAAAACACCCTCTGATGTTATCCTTGTTGTCTGTCACAAACATCTGTCAAATGACAGTAAATCAATGTCACTGTAGAACTAAACAATGATATGTCACTGAAATATGCTCGTAGTTTATACTTGAATGTTTGCACTTTGTAAAAAGTCTAAATTATATTCTTAAAAGGTAGTATCATTATTCTTCATTCTTTTATTAGATTGTTATTTGGATCAATATGAAACAAACTTGCACCAAATTTTTCTGTGCTTGAATAAATTGCCCAGATTATAGCCCATCAGGTTTTAAATTAGATCAAATTCTTGTTTTGTATTTTCTGAAAAGAAAGTAAATGCGCTTGGTCCCAAAAAAAGCTTTCTGAAAACTATAAATAAGGGCTGATAAATCACTGTTTAATGCTCAAATTGCATCCAAAGATTAACAACGTTTACTGGTTGGAAACAAGATGCTATTTCACAAAAGCTAATTTCCTTCTAATAATGTTTGGAGGTACTAAATTAATGTGAGTTTCCACTTTTCTTTCAGGAAGCAATTCACTTAATGTTGTGGTACATGAAGAGGAAGAGTTTCTCAATCTTATAACTCAATCAAGTCAAAACATCAAAACAATAAGTCAATCATATGCTGTAGCAAACAGTGCAGGTCTGACATGCTGCATATATTTGATGCCTCAGTAAAAACACAGTTGTGTCTGAGCTAAAGAGCAAATGTGTCAGTGAAAGAGAGAGAGTAGAAGGGTGAGTTTTTACTGGAGTGACTATTAGTCAGCCTTTTAATTAATAGACATCCTGTCCTCTGGCTCTGCTTTGAAAGTAGGAAAGGCTGGAGGTAGAGAGGAGGCGGAGGAGGCTAAACACATTGTGATTAGTTATTTAGAGGGAGGGTCTGCTGCAGTTTAAAGATGTCAGCCAGTGTAACACAAGACATTCACTGAGTGTGTGACGTTAGTCTGGTTTCTTTCTGTCACCTCTGAAAACACCTGCAGCAGTCTGAGATCGTGTCGGGCTGTCTGGCTTTTGCCGTCCATCATGAACAATCTCAGCTGTAAACAGAGAAAACAGTGCTTAACCTGCACATCAATAACACCTTATACCTCTGTGATGATAAATCAATATTTCTATGGTGGCAGAAGGAGACCCTTTGGGTTTCACAGGCCTCACAAACATAAAGTAATAATCAGAAATGTGTTTTATGTCACGAGTCCAAGAGCAGAAAACTCAGGTTCCTCACAGAGCTGCGAAGAGTGTTGTATAATAAAAATGATTCAGTGACCGAGCGGCGTGTACAAAGACGGTCATGTAAGTACAGCAGTGTGACAGTGTCGTGTGTTTACAGTGTGGGAACATTCTGGAAGCTTTTCTTGATTAATAGAGGAGGTTTACAGAGCTCAGAGAACAGGTGGTGTTTATGCAAACATGCAAGTATGTTCATGAGTGTTCAAGCATGTGTTTGTCTGAGGGGTGAAAAGGTGAAGAGGAGAGAGATGTGACGAATTGCTGGAGTGGATGTGACTCATGTTTTCTATCTGAACACCTCCACGCTTTGTGTTTCCTCTCTGGCTCAGAGCTGGACAGAGATCACAGAGACCAGCTGAGGCTTCAGGACCGATGAGAATTATTACATTGGCTGATTTCTAAAGATAAAGTTAACCTGAATATGATACAGTAGATTATTTAATCATGTGAATACAGCTCTGCAGGTCTGTTGATTTGAGTTTCACAAGCTGGCACTGGCTGCAAGGATATTTGCACAGAACAAACAGAGAGCAGTCTGATTATTTTGGGTAAGAGGGGGATTTAAAGAAAAGGAAATGGAGACCTGCACAAAATCCTGATGATGTGATATTTTTCTCTGCAGAGCTACTCCTGAGTTCTGATCCAGACTAAATAAAAACCTTCTTTCACCTGAAAGTCCGAAACCTACACAATCTAATGCTTTCCCACAATGTAATGCTTTCATTTCAGAGGTTTACTCTAATCCTGGTCAAGAAACTTTCCTGTTGTCTTGGACTTTGCTGTGGGGAGAGTCTTTTTCAGATCTCAGGTCAGAGAGAGTAGCTCTAATTGAAACACACTTTGAAGAGCTGGTCGCAGGAGAAGTGCCAAGTTATTAACTGATGCAGAGATAGACTTGTTGGGGTTTAAATTGAGGCGTAAAGGAGCAGACCTGATGTTAGATACTCTATTATTCCCTCTGGATACAATTCTGCCTGTCTGGATTCATCCTCAGCTTCAACATAACCAGCAGGTCTCATATCACCCAGCGAGGAAATGCAGCCAGAAACAGCTCAAAGAATTCAACAGCAATGACTCAACAGATTAAAAACTGGCAGTAACCCCTGCAGGAATCTGGGTTTGGATTGAGGTAATTCCACCCCAGGAACCCTCTTGGAAAACCATCTTGCTGCTCTTGGGTATGCACCAGGATGTGAATTTTTAATGCATTGACTCGGAGTGATAATTGGGACAAAAAAAGGCAGAAAATAGGAGCTCAGCTTGACACAGATAAGGCTCAGTTCATGTGAGACAAAACCCTTTCACCTTTAAATTCCCCCACTAAAAGGATAAAGAGAGAAAAACGACTGCACATCAACCCTCAGACAGGGATCTATGTGCTTCATTTGCCGGGGCCCTAATTTCCCTTCTCGTAAAGCAATGAGTTTCAGGACATCACACTTCAGTCAATATGATATTGAAATGTATCCAGGGTAAAATTAGAGTGTGGAATTAATCAGTAACAAGCCAATACGCAGCTCCCTGATTCTATTTTCTCTACATAAAGAAGCATAAATCATTGTGAACCTCATTAAACAGCCAGCAAGTGCAAGGTGATTTACCCAGGAGGCTGCTTGGCTCAAGTCCCCTGAATCCACATGACTGTCTCTGACCTCAGCAGAAGCCTGGCAGCAGGAAGAGAGAGAGAGAGAGAGAGAGAGAGAGAGAGAGAGAGAGAGAGGCTGGTACAGACTGGATCAGATGGAGATGGAGGGATGGATGACTGAAGCTTGAATGATGAGCTCTCCTCTATCTCTCTTGAGCTGCTGATAGTGACCGAGGGAGCGCTGAACTCCAGAGTGATCACACTCCACTCTAAACTCCTCTTTCTGTCAGCACATTCCACACAGCAACATGTTTCATTTCTGAATGTCTTTTCTCATTTTGTGCACAAATTTCAATATAAAAATGCTCTGTTACATGCATATATGAGTAGTTTCTGAAAGCATGCATGAAGTGTTACAGCGATGGATTAAGATTTCCTGCTGTCCTGCTAGTGTTACTTAAAAAAAAGCTTAAAAAGCTTTTGTACAAATCTGTAATCCTTCTTGTCATCACTGTGTAAATCTTGAATTGTGTTCTGCTGTTTTTAATCTTGAGTATTCTTTTCTTCTTAAATCCTGATTCCCTGTTGTGCAGATAAAACTAGATTTTTTTTGTCTCAGTGCAGTGAAAGCACGGATTTCTGTCTGGATCTGCTCTATATAAGAACCAAAGTATCACAATTTTTTTACTTAGTTACTCTGCAGTTCACATGTTGTGTTTCAGATTTCATCTGAGGGAACTGAAACAATCGTGGAGCTGTGAAAACTTGGAGCAAATTGGAACCAAAACTAAAATGGATCGATACAGTAAACCAAACAGACTACTTCTCTGTTTCCTCGACTGCTGCCTCTGTGATTCATCATTAAACTTTACTCAGCCCACTCTAACTGGAGGTCAAAGGTCAGGTTTTTTGCCTACAGTGAAGACATCATAGCTTTCCCTGAAGAGCAGATTATTACCAGAAAATGCAAACACTGAACCCTCATGTCGTGTATTTATAATCCACATGTACTCTAATTTTCAAATCCCCTTGTCCATAGTCTGCTGCATGCTTTTGAGATAACTGCAGAAACATTGTTCATCGTATATCTGACCACCGACAACACTCAAACTGCTTTAATACATGACGGAAACAGAGCTGTTCGGTTGAAATTAATCATCACGGAATCTAAATGTTTCATTTCCTCTGAGGCCTCATCAAAGAAACATAGTTTTGCAGGCACGCTCAGTTAATGTCTGATGTCTGAGCTGATTCTCCACAAGGTTAAAACAAGGATATGTAAGCTTGTGTCATTTATTATGTGAGAGTGTTGATAATTGGCTGCATAATGGACTCTAGAGATCTGAGAAGAGCAGTGCTCCCCAATTACATCTAACAGCAAATAATTTCCAATTTATTTACATCAATTTTGTTTATTCATTTATTTATTTGTCTTATAGTGATGCACATGATTCTAGTTTTGTAAGCAAGCTATACTAATGGGGAAACATGGATATCTTAACATTGGATCTTGTCCCGCAATCCAGGCAAAGCATATGAGTTCCATGTTACTTAAAGCACAAGCAGTGGTGGTGATAATTATAAGACTAGTCTTGAGCAGAGTCTAACGGTACCTGGCTCTTCTTTTCATTGTTAGACTCTCAGGTTTGAACAGTTTACTACAGAATAACTTCTGCATGTGGGTTGGCATGAACAACACCACATAAAACCTTTGCCCATGGTTTACCCTTTAGCTTGTGCTCTGTCACTCTCCAGTTTACTTTTCTTGCCGTAAACCAATCCGGTCAGGTCTGACCGATAATCTCATTCCAAATTATGGCAAATAATCATGCAAATATCTAGATATTACACTTTTCAAGATCACTTAGAGGGTCATCACAGTCCTTTTAAACAGCTACAGGGTTGCAATTGTCAAGAAATGTAACTATGCCGGCTTTATTTGTGTTATACTGAGTTATTGAGGACTATGATGTGAACTATTGGATCAGCTCGTTACATCTCTGCCCACTTTTTTACATGTTAATTATGTATTTTATTCAAGAGCAGAATTTAGTATTAAAAAGGATGAAAACTGTGGCACGGCTCAGTCAGTGGAGCCGCTGACTTTACTCTGTGCCCAAGTACAGAGGCTACAGACCTGCAATAATTGCTCTGTCATTCAAGTAAAGCCCAAAGGCACTTGTCATCCATTGTACGCATTTGTTTCAGGTGCAAGGTCATGCGACTAAAACGTAACATACTCTTTGACCATGCTGTCATGAGTTTTCAATGTACTATCTAACACAGATATCCACCTCATGTGGCTATGATCAATTTATCAAACTGAAGCAGACATGACCTTGTTTTGAGTGATCATTGATCGAACTCCAGGTTGAACATTTGCTCCCAGTGAACATTTTACACCATGAATACGTCAGTGATTTTCATTAGGCTCCTCAATAGGACAAAGGTGAGTACTTACGTCAGCAGCCATTGGGACAGAGGATGAATTATCAGCTTATTGATGAGAGTTCTGTGTAATGAGCACAGGTCATTATGGAGACTGAGTACCCAACATCTGCAGGTAATAACAGAGAAAGAGAGAGGGGAGACGGAGAGGTGATATGAGAGAGAATAAAGATCCCATCTGTGAGGGGATGAAATGATGATTGAAGCTGGAATATAGTCACAATGAAACTTACGAATACGAGGAGGAGTGAAACTAAATTCATGACTATGTTTTTATGAAGGGATTAAATGTGATAAAGGACACTGTTTGGCTCAGCTACCATTGTTCACAGTGTGCCTCACAGCCTAGGGAAATTAACAGAGACAGTTCTGCCTGAGTTTCACTGAAAATGCCCCTCTCCAACTGCAGCCTAAGAGGAAATCCCATCAATTCATGTACCTGATACTATCCTGGGTGGTTGGCAGCAGAATACAGAAAACTGTCATTGTGGGAACCATTCCCTGATTGTACTGTGGTGGGAAAAAAAACACAGCAAGGTTGAAGATTTTATGCAACCACAGTTTTTCAACTCTGAACTTTTGAATCACTTTGGCCCACTTTTCACAACTAAGAAAGCTCGGTTTGTGTGTAAGGCAAGGGTCATAATTGAACCATAATAAGGGGAAAATGAAAATTAATGTCCTCATCTATGTATGTTTGATGTATTTAAATTAAGAATTACTTTTAAAATAATCTCATTGCCAGTATTGGGCTTCATTTATGCCTCTCTCTGAGTTGTCTTTTACCATTTCTTTATTTTATCATGATCCCATTAAAGTCAGTTTGAGGCAATGGCTTCATATGAAACAAAATTATATTTTTTGTTCCAGCAGCAGCTCTCAATGGGTTTTGATAAGCTATTTTTTTTTATCAAAATGAATTAGTCTTATGTCATTTGAAGGAAATGTAATTCCTGCTTGAAATATGTACTGCACACATTCAGTGTTTTCCACTTTGCCAGCAGGTTGGATTGGAGATGGATGTAGGTTGTTACAGCCCAGAATGTAATTGGCAAAATCAATGCAGCAAAGATGTATGTGCTCAGACTTTTTAGTCTTCAAAAGAGCATTTATTTAGCTCCAGAGAGACTGGATGTTAGTTCTTTTAATTTACAGCACAATATATCATTATTTTCACCACTCCTCAATTTACAGGCATGTTTTGTTTTATAATTACAGTGTGCTGCCAGTACGGTGAAAGAGTTTGGGACGCTCTATTCGGAGCTACAAAACAAATTAAAATGATGCTGTTATGTGTCACAGTTACAAATATTTAAGAATAAAAATACTGTCTTGTAGCCACAGTTTAATTAACAGGGAAATCTTTTCTAAGCCATCATCGGCTGCCTCTGAGTTTCCAAAACTTGACTTAAACTGGGTATTTTGAAGTTTGGTTCATAACAAATAATTAGCTTCATTAAAAACAGTGTGTAAATTGTCAGAGACAAACACAAAAAGTCAAAGGCCATGTCCACACATATCCTGTTACCTGAGAAACTGCATGTATTTTGTATGTACTCAGTCCTGCTATTCACATGAAACAGCAGTTTTGTCACTAAAATCAATGTTTTCCAGAAAAATCCCTCCTAAGTGAAATTTAGGGAAACTCCGGTTTCATGGCTTTGTGATGGTAACTGGAGTTTTTGGATCCCGAGGGTCCCAGCTCACAACATAAAAGCCGTTGATATCATACATTCGCACCATTATGGTGAGCATTAATGCTGTGGGAGTGTTAGTTTTAACACTGATTCAAACACTTCTTGTTTTCTTATTTCTTCAGGTTGAAGAACAAGCCTCTTTATTGGTCCAAACAAAAGATCCCAGAGCCATGTTTCGGTTTGTGGTGGAAGAGACAGAATGATGGGGATTTATTCTGATTGGCTGGCATTGGTTCACATCTGAAAAACACTGCCACCTGTAGGTCTGGCATGGTTATAGTCACACTTTTCAACAGATGAGCTTAGTTATGTGGACTAGCTATGTGTGCACAAGATCAAAAAAGCCGCACTTGAGAGGACAAAGAGATCCTGCCGGCTCACATAAGGATCTTGTTACAAACAATAAAACAACATATCAACAATTGGATCCTTACAACAAAACGTCACCCATCAACTCAGTACAGTTTAGGTCTCTGGATGCACAGACATAATGCAGAGTTCTGGTTTATACTCCTTAAACAGACTCACAAATAAGCATTCCTCTCTTTATGAGTCACTGATTGCAGCCAAATAGACAGATGTAACACTCAGCTTCACAGCTCAGTTAAATATGCACGGCTATTTATTACAGTACAAGCTGACCAGAACAACAGCATCACAAATTACTGCAGAGAGAGAGCGCTCAGAGGACTCGAAGAAGAGAGCTACTCATTTTCATTTCTCTTTTAGTTAGCATATCACTGTGGCAACAACTGTGAGGAGGGTGATGAGGATTTGGTTTGGTTAATCCAGCAGAATTTCAAATATTCAAGCAGCAGCTATGTTAATATTCTGAGCGCGATTTCACTACTGGCCCATATTCTGGAGTTCTACCTGGCAGTATCCATGATTGAGCGTTACAGTTTCACCTTAAAGTCCAGAGAGTATCTGATTTAACAATTCATCTCTCTAAATCTTTGTTTGATCTGGACCAAAACATCAGCTCAACATGAGCAGGGAGGAGGATTGATGTGAAACGTAGTGAAAGTCCAGATCCGGTGATCCTCTCTGTGCCTCCGATCAGAGCCTGCTAAAGAAGCTCAAGTCTGAACTCTGGCAGCTCCAATTATCAGTACAAAGGTCAGACCAGGGTTTAACAGCCCCTGGTGGTTTGTGTGCTGGAGATACTTAGAAATTGCTGGCTAGAATTTCTCTTCACAGGTGGTAAGATATTTATGCAGTCATATGTCACCTTTAACATGCTGCTGTGATTAAGGGCTCAACAAGCACGACTCATTAACTGAACTACATGATGGCGGTGTGTTTTAATATATTTCCGATGTACCTCATTGTGCCATTTTCAGAACAAAGAGAGCACCTGGATCTTGCACACATCAGACCATATGTAAAAGTGTTAAACTGATTATTTGGCTGATTATTTAATTTTATTAAAACCTGTTCAAAAAGGAACCTGATGTTAAGCTATGGGAGTGAATGGTCACCATCTGCTCCTTATTACTTCAGGACATTGATCATCCAGGGAGACCCAAAGTTAACTGTTCTGATGAAATAAATAAATAAAACAATGCCAGCATTTAATACAGTCAGTTCTAAAAGATCACACCCGTGTATGAGAAGTGACCACGTAACCATATTCATGGATTGGTTAACCCCCTCCCATGTGGCAGATGTCTCATTCTCATTAGTTTGGGCTTCATTTAAAGTCCTCCACATTATTTATGAGAACGAGGCTTGACCAGGGTGAGATCCAGCAATGATCTCTCATCACTTTCACTAGTTTATATCAAATGGTTCATGCTTCATCACCACAGCAACTGATGGCTTATTTCCAGGCGCAGAAATACAATCAGAGCAGCATTGAGCAGCTGTCTGTGCAAGAGGTATGGTGTTTTCGAGAGTGAGGCCAGAAGTTCAGTTGTATGGAGAGGAGCGAGTCAGTTAAATACCTCACAGTGTTGAAGTTAACTTGGCAAATGAGGAGAAAGATAACTACAACAGGGACATCTGAGTACTGAATTCAAACATATGAAAGTGCATAACAACACAACACGTCTTTTCGCAGTGCAGGATTAGCATACAGCAGAGTTCCCCGCATGTCAGCATCAATCAGAGAGAGCGCTCAGTCTGAGCAGAGTTTTCAGGCTTACTGGTGTATGAAATTCATTTACTCCACGCCTCTTCTCAGACTTCATCTTGAATCAGTGGCTATCCAGGTTTGATAGGACGACTTACAGCATGTTGCTGCCTGCAGCAAATTCAACAAAGAGCTTTACACTCCAAAGAGGCAATAATAGCAGAACTGGCTGTAAAATCAGCAGAATCAGACGTGTGTGTTGTGTCGCCTTTATGGCACAAAGTGCAACTGAGAGTATGCGGCTCTGATGCCAGCAGCAGAGGTAGAAGTACAGAGGAGAAGATGAAAAGAAACCGTTTTTTAGCCTTGTCGGTGACATGTCCACACCAAAATGCCCTTGCAAAGAGAAGCATTTGTGCTTTAGCTCAATTTATGTTCTCTTCTTGGGGCTCTGAATGGGAGCAATTGGGAAGCTTCTTTTAGTCTAAAGTTACCCTAAAAGATTGGAACTGTGTTCTTAGGGGTTAAATAACTTAAAGAGATGGCTCTTAATTGGAATCCAAGCTAAAATGAGGCTTGCCACCCGCCTGAGATGAAAGACTTTTTGGAGCTGAACATCATGTTAAATTCTTACAGAGGTATCAGAGGGTTAATTTAAAGCTTCCAAATAATCAGTCTCCAGCAAGAACTGGTTTGAGCCCACTAAAAGAGATGGAGCTGCTCAAGGGGCCAACTCGGAGGCACTGATGGCTTGACTGAGAGTTACAGTGAGAGTGTCTTCTGCATTAAGATTGATTTCTGCATTTCTGCACGTTAGTCCAATAATTTTTATATTTTGAGAGAATGGTAAAGCAGCTGAGATGATGGGATAAAGCACATAAATTGTACTCAGTTACTCCTAAGTCTGTTGGAGCTTTACTCCTGAAGCTGAAAACACTTAATGATTTACTGACTACAGTGGCATGAGTCTGTGAGTGTAGAGACATTTTAGAGCAAGTACTTTGTTGGATGGAGAAAAAAAAATTTGGGCAAATCGAGATTAAAGTTCAACTGATAACAAAAAAGTTGAAATACCCTGCCCTGATGTTTATCAGTAGTACTTACACTGCAAAAACGGAAATCTAAGCAAGTCATTATGTCTTATTTGTAGTAAAAATTGTCTTATTGTTCTTAATTTGAGCCACATTCACCAGACCAGGTCATAAAAATGTCTTATTTCAATTTTTTTAAGACAAAAATGAGGTATAAATTGCTTGTAGCAAGTCAAAAAAATCTGCCAATGGGATAAGACGAATTCGCCCGGGAAGTTTCTTGAAATTAGAAGGATATCTGAAAAACAAGAACCTTTCATCTTATCCCATTGGCAGATTTTTTTACTTGTTACAAGCAATTGATGCCTCATTTTTGTTTGTAAAAAACTTGAAACGATACATTTTTATGACCTTGTCTAGTAAATGTGGCTCAAATCAAGAATAGTAAGACAAATTTTACTAAAAATAAGACATGATGACTTGCTTAGATTTCAGTTTTTACAGTGTAGCATAAAGTTAGGTCCTCCACAGCCACAGGTGTGACTGGCAGGATCAGCAGCTGCTTTTACCAGAGTCTACATGACAATCTTCAGGTGTAATGGTAAGTTTCTGAAGTGATGGAACTGCAAGCTTTACTTTATTTATTGATATGCATGTTATTGTCCAGAAGATTTAATGTTGTCATTTCAACTTTCATTTTGAAATTATATCACAGCTTTATTCTCATCATTTCAACTTTAATCTTGATTTACCCAAATTGTTTCATCCTTTATAATTGGCCCTGATCGACCTCCATATTTGATGACCCAGTAACTGGGTAGATTCTTGAAAGGTATAGGTATCAAAAAGTCTTTGATGTACAATCTCCAGAAATCTGATGATATTTTTACATCATAGGATCAATTCAGCTGTTATCTTAAAATAAAACATTTTAGGAATAGGAAAGCCCCCAAATAGTAAGAACCTTTGTCCCTACACTGATGCAGAAGGGCAGTTAAATCTGATGAATTATTCACTGTCAGATATTATGAATAATTCCAAGTTCATCTGTATAAATGTGAGCAGAAGCTGGCATTTTAGATTTTTTAATGTTTCTGTTCAGTCTTTTTCAAGTGAAATGATGCAGATAATGCCCCTCCTAACATTCTGAAAAGCTTTGATTTTCTTCTGAAGCCACAAATCTTTGATTCTGTCTGTCTGCTGTACAAGCATTGAGGATTCACTTTGGTCCTTTGTCAGACTCAGCAGGTTCAGCGCTGTCACTCCCAGCCAATTAGACGATCAATTCTCCATCAACAAATCAAACAGTTTGAAAATAACCAGGATACCAACACATGTAAAATGTCCACATTTGCTACATCGTATTTTATCTTCTGGAGTGAAGGGAGATGTCACTTTTTCGAGCATGGTCAAACTAGTAAACAGGGTTTTGAAGTAACAGAAATTTCAACCCTTCCTATATAAGAGCTGTAAAAATGCCAGTGGTGTGAGTCACACACACCATGATATGATTCAGGCATGTGTCTGATGTTTTTCTAAAGATAAGGATGCTCCTGTTCCTCTGATGGACAAGTGCGCCCTTTTGAAAGCAAATTGATTGGAAAGAGAGGAACCTCCTCGCATCTACATCTTTTCTCATCTCATTGCTGCCCTTGAGGGTCAGCACAGTGTCTCTGGTAATTGGAAATGCAGGCCAACCCTCACAGTGAAGGGCAAAAACAATTTCAGCCAGGATGGGCTGTAAAAAGGACTAATGTCTGTGCCATTCTGGTGTTTCTGTGGGGCTGAGTTTTGTGTTTACAGCCTGCGGCAGTGGAAGTGTTGGCCTCTTGAGTTCAGTGCTGACAAATCTCTGAAACCTGCCCAGTGTAAACCTGGAGGCAAAATAAAACAGCGAGCAGCAAATATAGAAATAGGCACTTTGAAAGTAACTTATATCAATAACATCGACTAAAACGTGGAAACACACAGAATGTACATCTTCAAAAATATCAAACTGCACAGTTTCTGTATGATCTCTAGTCCACCTGAGAACAGCTCAGAATAAAACAGCATGCACGTCACCGCTGAGCCTGATGGGTTTTGTACATACGTAAAGCTGGTTTATATTTGAGACAACTCCTGAGTCTGAGTGAGCCATATGATAATAAAAGACAGTGAGTGTGTCCATATATTTCAGGCCTTCTTCACAACCTCAGAGCTCTATCCATGTCTCTATAGGGTAACACAAATGGAAATATAACCACACCAGCATGACCCTGTCTGCTCTTCTTCTCCTCTCTACCCATCCATATTCTAACAATCTAAACTTGAAATGCTTCCCAGAGGGAGGTTATGGGTGGCGACCAACCAGGTGACTGAACTTCCTCAGAGGATTTTCATGTTTTGTGCATACACAGCTCCGAATGTAGTGGGTAGTGCTAAAAGCCATATGATTACTTTGTGTTCAGGCTCAGATGTTTGGGCAACAATTTGAAGCCCTCTTGCTGAGACTCAGAAGGAAAGCTGAATAAAGGCCTCTATCTGACACTACAACCAACAGCCTTCTAGTTTAAATCAGCATGAAGTCTGTCTCTTTCTGAGGAAAAGAAAAGTTCTCTGATCAAAGCTCCAAACTTTCTGTGAGCCGAACAGTAAAAATGTACAAACAAATATTTTGGTTTGAACTGGTTCAGATTAAAAGAATTGTGCTTTCTACATTAACATTTTTAATGCATTTTCTTTTTTTTCTTTTTTTCTTTCTTTCTTTCTTTCTTTCTTTCTTTCTTTCTTTCTTTCTACCATTATATATATTGCACCGTTGTTTCAACCTGCACTTTTATCTTTTACCCTGTAAACCATCTGAAAAGCACTCTTTAAATAAAATGCATTATCATCATGAACCAAGATGTAAGATCTGAAGCACTTAGCTTTAGAGGCGCGAAATGACGCTATTTTATTCTGGCTCAACAAGTAAAGCTTACTTTTCCATCCGTCTCCTCTCATTATCCTAAGCTTTGTTCAGACTGTGTAACATTTGTGTGACAGAAATGAGAGAGATACCCTTTTCACTGATTTGAATAGAATAAAACTTATTTACCCATATTTAAGTCAGGCTATAATTTTAGCATCTTTCTGAAATACTAAATCTCAGGACTCCCCTTAAGGGTTATCTCTGCTACAAGCACACCTTCATTTGACAAGCCAACTCTCTGGGTCGGCTGTCATTGGGAGAAAGATAGCTTACATGAAGAGATCAGAGAAGCAGGAAAAACACCAAGGCAGTTGTTTTACTTACCCCATGTATCTCCTCTGAAAACCTGCTCTGTCAAACCCAGTAGTGAAGTTATCATGTTGTTGAATATGTCCTCTGTTCATTTTGAGCCAGTATGTCATCATGGAGCTTAAAAGATGAGAGAGAGGAGTTTATCTGTAATCCAGAGGCAATGATTGTAAGATTAGATTGTTTATTCAGACATGCTATGTTAGCATTTATTCTGGTTCTGTACTGAAAGTGACTTTTGAAATCACTGACAGGATTTTGGGGGCAAAATAAGTTATCAGCCGTAGAGGAGAGGTTTATCAGCTACATGAAAAGAAAAGCAACACGAAAGTATTTCTGCAAGGAAGACCTATTAGGATTAAGAGTGAACTTGCTGTGAACTTTTAAACCCATTAAAATAATCTGCTGTGACTTCAAACTTCTGATAAAGTAAGAAAATGATGGTTTGTCACTGGCCTGTTTGTTAATGTTGCCTGTTCAATGATTGATTTAACACTGAAACGTCGTCAATCACTGTAACCATATCGGACCAAACACATCCATGGATCTCCTGTTTCTAAAACTTGTGCATTAAATGCAGATTGAGTGTCAGTTATGGATGCAGGACTCAGATCAGCGCAAGGTCACTGTGTCTCAGATGGGGATCAGTTCAAGAGATTAATGAACCTCAATCTGCTGACATGACAGGTTTGGACACTTCTGCTACATCACCATCCTCTGATTACATCCAGTCATTTGTAGTCTAGATAAACGTTTCAGTGACTTAATTTATGCAGGCCTGACACTTTACTGTCCTCACTAGAAGTTTTAAAGCAGATTCGAGCTTGGCAGATAGATAAACAGTTCTTCAAACAAACACCCAGGAGATTAGGTAAGGTTTAGGGCATTTATAGAAAGTTGAGGTTTGATTCCCATCTCATTTCATTGTGAAACTGTAACAGAAAAAAAAATGACATTACAGTCACAAAAGGCCATTCCAATTCATACATGCACCCTTTTACCTTGACATATCTGCATTTACACAATATTCATATTTAATCCACATCAACATTACGCTTAGAATAACATCCGCCAGTATACAAACACACATTAAAATATCTGATCGAGGCATAAACTACAGCAAAAGTCCAAAAAGTGTTAAGAAAACATCATATTTTACTCACATACAGAGATGTTTTCAGGTTGATAAAGAAAAGGTGGCAAAACAGGTAAAGAGCAGCAACAAACTTTTCTCAGCGTCTCTCTCTGTAGACACTGGGCAGTCTGCAGCATGCTGAACAGCTGACGCTCTTAAAGTGACAGCGCACCACCAGTCCATGAGAGCAACACTGAGCATGCACTTCAGTAACCTATCATTAAATGCAGCATAAATCAGGGCTGGTGGTGATGGTGGTGTGCTTGTATTTAGCGGTGGGACTTGTAGGAGTTTTTTTTTTACAGTCATTAACATTTCGCTCATGAAAAACAATTGTGCATACTTTTAAATTAATTAATTAGCGCATGAAAAGCAGCCAACACTGCAACCTATTATCACATCCAAAGTACAAGAGCAGAACATTCATTATCCTCCTGCAGGATATAAAAGAGTAAAAGTAAGTCTCTTGTTTTTCTTTTTACCTCAGATGTGCTGGGTTACACTCAATTAGATACATTATTGTATCCATCATTATAAGTAATTATTTTGATTCAACAAATGAACCACTTGAGTCCCTGTAATGCTCAAACTTTTTGATCTCTGGTTATATTCATTAACTTCTTCTAGTTGAGTGCACGTCAAGGAAAGGATAACAGTTGCATAGAGAAATGTGAATGAGTCTTGATAGCCAATTATACAATTATACAAATCAGAAGAGATACTCCTAATGTGTTTGGTCACTTGAAAGTTATTGCATGCAGGGTGGCAAATTGGTGCTCCATGGTCTCCAATCATCCATAAGAACAGGAGCACTTCTTTCAGTGTGTCCAGTGAAATTCAGAGATTAAATATCTGAAAAAGAGGGCAGTGAGAAAATGGAAAAAGAGTTTTTTTTTTTTTAAATTAATTTAATGAATAATTATCTTTGATGGAGAGTCTTCTCATATCCCCACAACTTATGTTGCTTCTCTACATCCAGATTCAAATGTATTCAGTGAGGATACAGGATACAATTAACATGTTTTATTGTGATGGAATTCAGATGTGTATAATTTTTGTTGTAAAATGGTTTGACCTTCATCAGCTGTGTGCCTCAATAAACAGCAGATAATTACGGCAGTCACATTTCATGATTCATTTCTACTCAATGGCATGAAAGAACTGTGAAATCTATGGGACAGTCCCTGTACCTTCTTTCCAGCTTGATGTTTGTGATTGAAACTGTGAAGGAAAGTTCAATTTCATGTAAACATTCACACCAGGTGCAACACGAAGGCAAGAAACTGTGAACAATCAAGAGCCAGGAAAATAAAGTGATTTTTCTCCATCTCTCTTTCTCTCTGAGGATTGTTGCAGACTTGAAGCACAAACTTCTTAATGACTTACCTTGTAAAAGTATTTGTCTCGTGAGAAATTAAGTGTTAAATATGTGGAAATGATACAAATTGAAACCAAAGCAGTGAGATATGAATTCAGACTGAAAGACTCTTTGGGGTTGGGATTAGTAGTCGAGAGGATGTGATAAATCCACAATGAGACTCAACATTTATTATGAAATCATTTTTCATCTGAACGCACAGCCCAATCAGACGCCGCAGTCACACACACACTAAAACAAAGCGTGGAGTGTGACCCTCCAGTGTGAAAGGCATTCAGATGGTTTGATTCAACAATCAGCTCCCTGCTCAAACACCTGATTGGTTCTGTTTTGTTTGCGCTCATGTAAAAATCAGCCTCTTGGTAAGAAGGGATTACACGCTCTTCAGCTGTCACTGGAGACAAGAAAAACCCATTATTCTCTGGTTTAACACACACTGCAGTGAATGATTAAAACAACCTTTGATAGCTTGTAAACACTTTCCAAACAGCTCACAGAGAGGCCATCCTGTCCGCTCTTCAGTTTGGACGGCCACATTAAAGCCGTTATGATTGGCTGTTGCCAGGATTCAAACTTTCCTCTCTGGACTTGATGAGATTGGTGCAGACTCGACACTTGAATGCATTGCATCATTCTACACACTATGCACTTCAGAAATACTCG
>RPOG01004610.1:22251-42329 GCA_008086565.1 Thalassoma bifasciatum | reverse complement strand
AGGTGAAAATTACGGGACAAAAGTTTTTTACATTTCTCAACAGCTTTAAAATTCTTTTTATTTGCAAAGAATGTTTTATTTAAAAAGGTTGAAGCATAAAATAATGCCACTGTATTTTTAATTTCCATTTACAATAACTGACATTCAATTTTTACTCAAATTAATGACACCTATGAACAGTCCTGCCAACGTGGTGGTCTGTAAAACCCCCAAACTCCTTGGTTTTGTGTTTTTTTGTACAATATAAAATTATCAAATTTCTACACAAGTTTATTGTGTCCAAAGTATCTATAAAGAAATACATGTGATGAAATACTCAATTCATGATGGAAGGAAATATTGCACTCAGACACAAAAAAGGGGACGTCACCTCATTGACCCAAATACAAGTAGAAATATTAACATCAGACTGAACAAAATAATACTAACACACTAAATCTAAAGCTAAGGCACCAAATTTACCACTCAAACATTTTTATATCTCAATAAAAACATTCATTTAAAGACGTCAAATGTAAAAGTTGTTTCGTTTCTGCAGAATATTCAGAGCTTTAGCTTCATTTTCACAGTCTGACTATACTTTGTTTTGAAAAAGTCTGTAATTTTCCCCCCACATATTTGTAACTGAGCATTCAACATAAAACAGTGTGAACTTAATGTAACTATAACTTCTTTTTTTTTGTTGTTTTTTTTGTCATGAATCTTTTTTTAATGCTTTGAAAAACATTTTAACTCTCTTTCATCCATTTTAACACTGAATATCTTATAGTTACAACGCTGTTTTACCCTCAAATGTTCGTCTACAACATTTTTAAAAACATATATTTGTTTGGAAACAATTTGAAAACATTTCTTCAGGCCCTAATAAAAATATCCTGACACAGGCTAATATGAATTCCCACCACATGAACCATTGAATTTAGGAGTAAATAACACTATGCACCACAGGGTTAATATAAGAAACTTATTTCACATCCGATTGCTGTTTCTTTTTACTTGTTACAAGCAACTCAGACCTCATTTTTGTCTTTAAATAACTTTAAATAAGACATTTTTATTACCTGGTCTTGTGAATGTGGCTCAAATCAAGAATAATATGACAAATTTTACTCAAAATGAGACACAATGACTCGCTTAGATTTAAATTTTGGCAGTGAAAATACACCTTACAGTGGTCTCTTGAAGGCCAAATTAGGTTTAAGAGCCACCAACATGGGCCAAAATACATGTTTTGGTGTCTTCTTGGGCACAAAAACATGTTGAAGAGCCTTCTTGAGGCCTGACACGTGCACCATATGTGCTTTTCTTTGGAGTGTGCATACATGCCGCTGGTCTGAGGTTTGTTCATCAGTTAGTTTGGTGTCAGATCTCTGAAAGAAGATCAGATGAGAGTTAACCACAAAACAAGCAAACAGACAAAGAAAAGCGTCTGAATCTGCAGATCAAGAAGATTGATAAAATCTCCAGAGGTGGAGCTGCATTATTAGGTCACTTATCTGATGTTGAAGCAGAGCAATGACCTTAATTCTGCTCCTGCGCTAAATGCAACATAAAGCAGATCATGCAGATCAGTCAGCTTTAATTAAAATGATTCCTCGTTTCAGGCTCTCGTAGCGTAAAGAAGCTGGCGACGCTTCAGACTCTAAAGTCACAGAGTTCAGCAGCTCCTCTCTGAATGTGGAGCAGTTTACACAAACTGCAGCTTTGATGACTCCTCTGAAAATTATTGATCATCACATCTGTGTGGTTTGCACAACGACGCTCCAAAGGGCTGCAGCTGCAGCGGGGAGATAACGCAGATTTAGACCTAAACTTTGGAACGGAAGAGATCCTGGAGGAGGGGGAGAGTTTGGATCAACTCAAACAAACTCTGCAGCTCAACACGACACAAAGCGTTTACTTAAGAAAACTGCTTTTACAGAAAAAGATCTAAAAGTGAGCGCGTTCAGATTCTTCATGTTAAGAAAAATACTCACTGCTGAGATTTGTTACATTTGCAAAGTCACATTCAACCCTCGCTCTCATTTTATTTTTTATCAGATTAAACAGTGATTAATTATTACAGCATTCATTTATTGAGCAATATAAGTGGAACTGACCTGAATATTTGATTTTTAGTTCATTCTGTCTTATTTTTTATGTAAAAACGTGCTCAGAAGACAATCATAAGATGCTGCACTAAGTAAGAATACCCTTGTTGTGTTTTTATACTCTCGTCTTGTTGGTATTTTTAACAAAGTTTCGTTCGAGCCACATTTTTTTGTCTGTACATTTAATATATAAGACAATACCTACACCAAAGTAAGTCAACAAACAGCACCTATACCACATTGTAAACCTCGATTAACAAACTGATCTGAAGTTTTTCAGGGGTGGCCAACCAGTCAGACACCAAGAGCCAAAAAAATCACAGTGGCACTACAAAGAGCCAGGCCCTTACTCTGGTGCTCAGGACTGTAGTCAATGGAAAGGATGATGATTTACTCACTAGAACACCCGTAACTCGCTGAATCCTCGACGGATTTACAAACGGACAAACTTTATTCACGTGGCTATGACTCGGGCTGAAATTTTAACCCTGTGGTGCATAGTGGTCACTACAGTGGACACCTATTTAAAACTTATTTATTCCTAAATTCAATGGTTCATGTGGTGGAAATTTAGATTAGCCTGTGTTAGGATATTTTTTAGTTTTTTAGGGCCTGAAAAATGTTTTCAATTCTTTTTCCAAACATATATTTAAAAAAAAAAGTTATAGACAAACATTTGAGGGTAAAACAGCGTAATTACTATACATTTTTCAGTGTTAAAATGGATGACAGGGAGTCAAAATGTTTCGCAAAGCATTAAAAAAAGATTATTCATGAAATTACCAATAAAACAAGAAAGGAAGTCAAACAAAAAAATAGTTATGTTTACATTAATTTCACTCTTTTTTTATGTTGAATGTTCTGTTACAAATATTTGAAGAAAAAAAATTGAAAACTTTGTTAATGCCTTAAGACAAATAAAAACACTCAAAGGAAAAATCCAGTCACTGGCTTTCATAATTCATGCATCAGAGGGTTTAAATTGCAGGGGGGAAAAAATTGAAAATATTCATGACTTTGTAAGTTAATTAGCTAAATTTCTGACGTTCACAAAAAAACAAACCGTTTGAAAATCGATTGAAAGTTGATCAATCTACAGTTATTTCAAAGTCCAGGCTCCATTGACTGTAATGTAATGAGTGATCGAGCGGCCCTGTCCCAAGATGGCCGCCATGTGACGACGTTACTTCCCATTGGCTTACAGCGCGCACGAGGCATCGAGCCTTCTTATATATATATCTATGGCCGTGACCGTTACTGTTGGCGCGAGGGTATCCATCTCCTAACGGCGGCATTTGTGATGGCTAAACGTTAACTTAAAGAAGATTTTATTAAAGTTGGCTTTACAAAAGCCGTTAGAAATGAAGAGGACAGACCTTTATATTTAATGTGTCCAGGTTTTCAGTCCTGAGAGGATGAAATCTGATAAATTGGACCGTTATCTTCAAACCAGGCAGCCCCAGTATACAGGAGACAAGAGGAGTTTTTAAGAAGAATCATTCAGGAACAAGTGTTTGACAGCGGGAAAGTGAGTAACTTAAATTATCAGGTTGTGTTTGTGTGTGTTGCATTTAAAGGTTTGTTTTGTGAGTTCGTCACTTAAGTCTGAAACTTCGAGCTAACGGCTAATTAGCTCGCAAGGCTAACGGGCTAATAAACCAGTTGTATGTGTGTGTGAGCGCGCGCGTGTGTGTGTGTGTGTGTGTCCAGGTGAACAGTGATGAGCTTCTTTGTGCGTGTGTGTTCAAGTGTCTGAATGATGAGATGCTATGAAGGTGTTTGTGTGAGTGTTCAGGTGTACAGAGATAAGATGCTGTGTGTGTGTTTAGGTTCTTGAATGATGACATTTTGTGAGTGTGTGTCAGTGTTGCCAACTCCTCAGTGAGGAACGTAGCTATTGGCTGCCCCAAAAGTCGCTAGATGACGTCATCACCCAATTTGCATAATCTGGCATTGGATTGTTATTGTGAGGAACTCTGTAGGAGAAAAGAATAATGTCCTGGAAGAGACAAAAGTGTATAATAAACGTCCTAAATGTTTAGGTCTACAAATTAGATCTACAAGTCAAGATTTCTTAATAAGAAAAACTACAAACTTGATAATTTTGACTTCTTATCTTATCTTCTTTTGACTTCTTGTCTTGATATGGAAAAAAAAAAAATTAAATCCTGTTTTTAATTTTCTATATTTTTAACCAGCAGAAAGTGGCTTTTATAATTATCTCTCTATATATATTGTCTCTCTCAGCTTGTTTAAAATTCTAATGTTTATTTTTTAATTTTCTAACTCATTTTCAGTGTCTTTTGAGGAAAAAGAGCTGATGTTTCTCTGCATCATAAGACCAAAAAATGACTGTTTTACAGAGTTTCTTCCCATTTTTATTCATATTGTTTAGAGAGGATAAGATATTTTTTATCATTTTGAACGTTGGGCGCAGAGGAGACTACGGGCTCTTTTAGGAACAATTTGGAATTTGGAAGGGATTTTTTAAAAGTTAAGGTAGTTTTCAAGACTTTGTATTTCTAGCGAATCTTTTTCCCGTCCCAGCATGCAGCTGTGACTGGTTTTGAATGAGCGCTTTAAAGCAGCAGCCGCTCTCCTATCTTCCAGGTACTGTGTACCTGTGAACTACTTTCACCTCTGCTTCCAGCGCTGTAAACCAGCGGCTGCTTAGCGCACGGTCTCTTCTCCTCTGACTGCAGCTGCGACTGCTGCGAGAGTCGAGACCGACCGCCTGCGAATGCTTTGAGATGAGGGAGGAGCTCACGGCAGAACTCACTGCTCGTTGAGAATGGTGACTGTGGAATGATACACGCTTTCACGTCAGTCGCCAAACACCAGAAAAAGTCGCTAGATTTGTCGCTAGTCGCTTTTCACATAAAAAAGTCGCCAAGGGGTCTGGAAAGTCGCCAGATTTAGCGAGAAAGTTGCTGAGTTGGCAACAGTGTTAGAACTGAACTATCTTTGCTGTTAACTTCTTTTTGGTTTAAAAAGGACTTTTAACTTATTTAGGAATCATGAAGGAGCATTTTAGGGCTGTATTTTGTCTTCATTCAGTCTGGTTCTGTGCCGTCAGGTTTAAATGTCATTAAAAACCCGTCACTGACTTATTCCTTTGCCTCTTGTAAGTGATTTGTTCAGAGTCAGAAGCTGCAGAGACGACATTCTCGTCACCTTTTAGTATCAGCTCAGCTCGCTTGGAACCAGGGTAGAGTAGGTACTAAAAACTGGCGTCTGACGCGTAGTACCGCGCTAATGGAAACGCAACACAAACCGGGTAGAGGAGAGTAGAGTAGGGCTAAGACGAGTCAGTGGAAAAGGGCCATTAGGCATTCATTCTGGTCCCCTTAAACCCATGTTTAGCTCCCACGAGGGCAGTTTAACATGTATTCAACATGCATTCTGGTTCCTGAGAGACAGTTAAGCATATTTTGGTACCCAAGAGGACTGGTTAGGGTATTTTGGTTCCCAGGAAGGCACTTGAGTGTTTATTTTGGCTCCTAGGAGGGAACTTTAATGCGCCGTAACCAGCCATAGGGGCAGATATGAGTAGTTCCCCTATCAGGAGGGAACTTGAGCATTTGTTTTGGTTCCCAAGAGGGCACTTTAGCATTTGTTTCAACAGTTGGGCCAAAGGGGAGAGGAAACCAGCCCCCTCTGCCCCCCCCCTCTGTGCACACCACTGCTCCAGGCTCAGTCACACAATAGCTCCTGCGTTTCCTCCTCCACATGGACCTGTGTTTGCTCCCAGCAGCCTCGCACTCTCAGCTGTCCAAGGTTAAGGATGTTGGAACATTTTTTTTTTTGGTGAATATGACAAAGAAGTATGCAGAGAGGAACGGCGGGACGCTAGACGTCGGCGGCTGGCACAGCGTTGGGAGTTTTCCACTTCGAAATAACTCTGACCTGGATTTCAACCAATGCATATCTGTGACGATCACATTTCATCCTGAGATGTTTCTAAAAGCGGACTCGGGTCAGGAGCCAAAACGCCTCCGTAGTACGGTTCCTAACGGGATTCAAACCAAATCTTTCCAATAATCCTGTCGCTCAGAGTCCAGGAAGGGATTACAATTATCTGTGTTTGCGAAAATCAAAACCATATTTCCCATGACCCCAATTACTTCCCCTGGTTAGGGAGGCAGATAAAAGTCTCCGACAAGAGAAGATGAGTCGTCTGAGGAGTTTACGTTGTACAATATCCAAAAACAAGATCATACTTTGGTTTTAAAGTGACTTCTTGAATATTTTCGCCTTTTTTTTGCTGGAACACAAACAGGAAAGAGGCTCAGTTCATGCTTGAAACACCAGGGCAAGAGTTCCCAGACTCTCAGATTAGTTACCCCAAGAAAACTGACAAAAACAGACAAGAACTATTAAATAAAGACTTCAAATAGTTTATATCAAATTTATTTCTATTCATTTTTTGACTACTATGAATAAAAAGGGCATTTATGACAAGTTTTTGGGTGTTGAAAGACGTTTCGTGACCACTCTGGCGCCCTAAGCTTCGGTTATTTTTATGGAACTGTTTTGATGCCACGAACTTGGCAGATTTACCTCAACACCAGTTTGATTTTAGGCAGCGGTCGAGCCAAGAGGTCGCTACCATGAAACCATAAACCAGGACTGGCTGTAAACCTTGTTGGAAGAGGTAATTGAAATCAGCTCTTTGGATCAGCATCAGCGAAGTATCATAGCTTCTATCTGGACTGGTTTTTGTTTTTGTCGCCTTAAAAGAGTCAGAAAGTGAAAACTCATCTTCTCTTTTCAGGCACAGTTTGTATTTTTTTCTCTTGCCCAAATTGTTGAAGAGTTACGGTAATGAGAGGCATCAATTATTACCTGTAATACCCATAGTAAAGCACAAACCTCATTTTTTTAGTTGTGTCTCTCTTTCTTTAAATGTAAAAAAGCAGCAACTTTTTGACCTGTTTTGGATTATGTTAACCTTTTGTACATACACGCCTCTGCAGTATACATATGTTGATAATGCCTCCCATGCAGTGGTGTGCACAAAGGGGGGGTAGTGCATGCTCAAGTGTCCTCATGGGAAACCAAATAAAATGGGAAAGTGCTCTTCTTGTTGGTGAACCACATAAATCTGCACTTTTAGGTTGGTTAAAACAGATAAAACAGATAAAATGACCCATAAAGTGCCAAATTACCTACTCCCACGAGAGCACTTTTGCACATTTTTTGGCTCCCAAGAGGAAATTTAACATGTTTTCACCAGTGATGGGGCAGATTTTTGTAGTTACCAAACCAGAGGGGAACTTCAGCATTTGTTTTGGCACCAATGATGGCACTGTAGTGTGTTCTGGTTCCAAAGTTGTGGCACTTTGGCACATTTTTTTTCGCCATGCTATTAGCTACGGTTGGTGGTAGTGAGCATGCGCAGACCCTGACGCTGAGCCACAGAGGAGGAGACAAGTTTTGATACTGTTTGCAAACAGAGAAGCGAAATCTATTGAAAATTTCTGAACACTTCAGATTTAAGGAGGGCACTTTGGCACATTTTTTGGTTCCTTAAGACGTTCACTTTATCATGTATTAACCAGCTATAGGGGCGGATTTTTGTAGTTCCCCAACCTGGAGGAGAATTGAGCATTTATTTGCTCGAGAGCCCTCCCAGGAGCCGAAACATTGTTGAATTTCACTCTCAGGAGCTAAAATATTGTTTTTTAGACTATTCAGGGGCCAAAACATAGCTCAGGTGACCTCAAAGTAGCCTTTTTTTTTTTAGCTCTTTTTGGAGCCAAAGCATCATCTAAGGATGCTCTTTGGGGCCAAAAAGTGCTGATTTACCCTCCTGAATTGTGAACCACACTAGTTTTCCACTTCTACTTTTTAAAACACGATAAACTTCCCTCCTCTTCTGTATTTTGTATCCTGTTTTTTTAGTCTTATCTATTGTCTCTTGTAAATTGTACATTATAGTATTTTTATTCTATATTTTCTATTTTTACTAATGTAGCCGGGAGGCAGACAAAATTTTTGTTATGCCTGCATAATGACAATAAAAAGAATCTTGAAAAACTTTTTCTGTAGTTGTTGGTTTGAATGGACACTTTAGTCAGGAACTTCATTCTGAGTCTTTTAAAAGTCAAGTAACAACCTTTTAGAAATCAAAAAACATGTCCAAGAATATACATGTCAAGTTTTTATTTTCATATCAGAAGTAGTAGATTTGATTATTAGCTACCTCCAATATCAATCAGTCTTCATTGATATAGCGCCAAATCAAAGGTCTGGAACTGTTCGTGTTGATAAGTTTTTGTTTTATTTTATTAACAGAGACTCAACACGAAGACAAGATAAGAGTCTTAAATTATCTAAACTCACTGTGAGTACAAACCTTTGCAGCACAAACTTCACTATAACAGGCAGAAACCTGTGACAGAACCAGACTCATGTTAGACAGACGTGTTGCCTCCATGTGTTGGTGTTAGAGAGTCTGGTTTCAGGTTTTTGTATTTTTTCTAGTTGCTTAACTTCAGGATTTAGAGAAACTTTGGGAAATGAATGGAAACGAGGACAGAAAAAGACAACATGGCACTTTCATGTAACTGTCGCTTGATTGGTTGAACCATCAGTTTTCCAACCTGATGTTTCTCCTGATAAGAAGTCAGTATTCTTTAGATCCAAAGAGGATGAATCTTCCATCATGTCCCAGTGCAGACGCTCCTTCCTGTTTGATGAACGTTCTTTATGCTCACAGCGGGAACATTGATTGACGTGAGAACAGAGATGGTGTGCGGCTCCTGTAGCTGCGGGTCAGGTCTGTGAACTTAAGTCTTTAAGTTTTTGTTTTCACCTGGCTGCGACATTTACCTGCGGGGGTAACTTTAAGCTGATGGTAAACATGACCTGCTTAGCACCGTGACATTAGCATTTACCTCAGAGCGACGCTGCTCTGGGCCGCACAGACTGTAACTCATTGTCACAGTCAAGGTGTGTCCGGGTCGAGCAGCTGTCAGGTCAGGTGATCCTCACAGATATGATGCTTTAAAGCTGCTTTAAGCTGCTCAACTGTCACAAGTTTGCTCAAGTTTTACAGCTGATAACGATGTTCTGGACTCACCTGAAGTAACTTCTGTAACTGAGACTCTTCATAAGTTAGTGTGTCAGCTCATTGTTGCCATTTTTATGTTGAAGAAGATTATATCGGCTTTTTCTCACACGATGCAACAAACCATTTGCATAAACAGTCTAATTGCGGTTATTATTTCCTATATTGTGATTTTTTGGGCAATTATTTCCACCTTTCCATCTTCTCTGTTTTTAAACAAACACATTGTAAAACATGAACAGTTACATTAATAACAGCACAACAACAACTGGGACTGATATTTACACATTTTACTCACTTTAACCTTCTTTTTTTGACACTTTAGGAACATTTTTTGATACCTTCTCACTATTTTCCAGGTTCACTCACCAATTTTCTTGCCATTTCTTGTTGTTTTTGCCGATTTTTGACACATTCCACTCTTTTGGACCATTTTTTTGCAACAAACTGACAGTTTTCCAAGTTTACTACAAGTCAACTGGCCATTTTTACATCTCTTCACTGTTTTTTGTCACTTTTTTTTCCCACCATTTTTTCTACTGTCTGGATTTTTTTCTAAGTTTCCTCCAACATTTTCTTGCCCATTGTTGTTGTTTTTTCCCATTTTGCCACTATTGGACCATTTTTGCTACTTTCATGTTGTGTTTTTTACCAATCTACTTGCACATTTTTGTTGTTTTTGGCCATTTCAGTCACTTTTCACTTTTCTTTTGACACTGTTGGACCAATTTTTTGATACTTTCTCACTATTACCCAAGTTCACTCCAAATTTTCTCGCTAATTTTTGTTGTTTTTGTCCATTTTTGACACTTTTCCCTCTTTTGAACCACTTTTGGACCATTTTTGATAATTGATTATTTTCCAAGTTTCATCCCAACGTTTTGATCTTGTTGTGGACTTTGGCCATTTTTACCTCTTCTCACTGTTTTTGTCACTTTTTTCCACCATTTTGGGAATTTTCTTTTAGTTACTGTCTCAAACTCATCTCCTCCTCCGTGGTTCAATGGCAGCTGCTGCACATGCTCACTACCGTCAGCCATAGCTTCTTTTTTTTCTTAAGTTTCCTCCAAAATTTTCTTGCCTATTTTGTTCTTTTTGCCCCTATTGGAGCATTTTTTTGCCACTTTTTGAGTTTTTCCATGATTTTTTTTCCCCAATAGAATTGCACATCTTTGTTGTTTTGGGCCATTTCAGTCATTTTTCACTTACTTTTTTTGACACTTTCGGACAATTTTTGATACCTTCTCACCATTTTCCAGGTTCACTCATTAATTTTCTTTCCTATTTTTATTGTTTTTGACCATTTTTGACACTTTTCACTCTTTTAAGACCATTTTTTTTGTAATAAACTGACAGTTTTCCAAATCCAGTCCCAACTTTTTTGCCTCTTTTGTTGACATTGTGAATTTTTACTTCATTACACAGTTTTCCCACCATTTTGGCTACTTTCTGATTTTTCCCTTTAAGTTTCCTCCAAAATTTTCTTGCCAATTTTTGTTTTTTTTTGCCACTTTTTGTGTTTTTCCACGTTTATTTTCCAAATATAATTGCACAAATGTGTTTATTTTTGCCATTTTAGTCACTTTGCACTTCTCTTTTGACACTTTTGAACCATTTTTTAAGACCTTCTCACCATTTTCAGGGTTCACTCCCAATTTTCATGCCATTTTATGTTGTTTTTGCCCATTTTTGACACTTTTTACACTCTTGGGACGATTTTTTTGGAACAAACTTTGGATTTTCTAACTTCAATCCTAACTTTTTTTGCAATTTTTAATGACTTTGGCCAATTTTAACCTCTTTTCACTGTTTTTTGTCACTTCTTTCCACCTTTTTTTTCTACTGTCTGGATTTTTTTCTAAGTTTCCTTCAACATTTCCTTGCTAATTATTATTGATTTTGCCCATTTTTACAACTATTGGACCATTTTTTGCCATTTTTTTGTGTTCTTCCATGTTGTTTTTTACTAAGATAATTGCACAATTTTATTGTTTTTGGCCATTTTAGTCACTTTGCACTTCTCTTTTGACACTTTTGGGCCATTTTTTAATAACCTCTCACCATCATCTTGGTTCACTCCTAATTTTCTTGCCATTTTTTGTTGTTTTTGCCCATATTTGACACTTTTCACTCTTTTTGTACCATTTTTTGCAACAAACTGACAATTTTCCAAGTGTAATCCCAACTTTCTTGTCATTTTTGTTGCCACTTTCCACTGTTTTTTGTCATTTTTTCACCACTTTTGCTCTCTTTTGAATTTTTTAAAGTTTTCTCGCTAATTTTTGTTGCACCATTTTAGTCACTTTTCTCTTTTTTGCCATTTCTGGACCTGTTTTTGCAACTTTTCCAGCATTTCCAAGTTTAATCTTAATTTAAATGCCAATTTTTGTAAATTTTTTGGCAGTTTTACTACATCAAACTAAGTTTTATTTCTCCTCTTTGCTGTTTTTGCCTCTTTTCTCCACTTGTATAGTTTCTATTGTAAAGGTAGTTTTTAACAGTTTGTCTCTTTGGTTGAGTAATTCTGGTGTAGAACAGAAAACATCTGCTGCAAAAACTGTAGCTGATATTTTCACACATTTCCGTTTATAGAAATATTTCACTGTCTGTGATAAGAATAGTACGACAGGACAGATTGTGATTTAATTTAATTTGCAAAGTGCTTTCCAGGTAACAATGCTAAAAAAGCTTCCAGGTGATTTCAGGTGAGGTTTAATTGTCTTTGTGGCCTCATGTAACGTCATAAACAACGTGGAAACAGCTGCCAACGTTGGTGTGAAATTACTAAGAGCCAGACGTTTGAAATATGAATAATTGACCGGAGAACAGAAGAGAAACCATCTGTTATCACCTCTCAACCACAGCAGGAACCGAATGAAACATTTTCTCTAAGTTTAACATTTGGATCAGAGACTTCACAGTGACGCTGGGTTTAATTAAGGAGCTGAAACAATCTTGTACCTACAGATATTTCTACGCTCAGGTGAAGCTCAGGGACCTGGCTCGATACATGTGAACCAAAATTAGCCAACAGTTCTCAGAAGTGTCACCGGGTTGCAACACATTGTGATACTATCGGTATTTGCTCAGGGTTATATCATTGTTTGCTCAAAGAGCTGCCTCCGATTGACACAGTCGACTCTCTCCAGCTGATGCAACAAAAGCCTGTGCGTTATTTTACTCCTCTTTTAAACGTTACCGTCGTGAAAAGATGGTTTTATTAACCCCAGTCGGAGTTGAAGTGTTTACTAAAAAGCAGCTCGCAGATGTTTCTTCCTGAGGTCAAACGGGAGTTGACATAGAAATGTGATTTCTGTACGTGCCAGCTGGGCAAAGGTTACCCTGTTGCCTAAGAAAACCTGTTTGCATTAGTCACGCCATGCAGTCTCGCTGAAACACGCTGGACGGCCATTAATCATGTTTTTCAAGGAAACTTTTTCCCAGGAGTCTGTGCTATATTTGAATTGGCTGTGCTCGCGGTGCAGAGTCCCTGGCACTGTGTGAACATGTATCTAAATCATCCCCTGCTGCCCTGTCAGAGCGCTCCACGCCACTTTCCACTCCACCATTAGACGTAGGTAATTGAAAAATGTGTAATTTCACGCTCTGTGTGGTTGTTCTGCTCGCCTCATACATGTGCTGTAAATGAACTATGACAGCAGCAGAAAGAACACGCTCTCATATCTGTGTTTTACACCTAAACCTGCTGATGTGGCTCCAATAACACATCCAAACATGAGCAGAGCTGATTTTCTCAGTCGTTCTCTAAAGTAATATTTGTGTGATGAGGTAGAAAGTCCACACACACACCAGGGGTTTGACTGTACGCAGACTAACAAAGCGTACCTCGCCTTAAGGAGACTCAAAACAAACTCTAACTGGTCCACAAAGCAAACAATAGTCTCCAGCAAACATTAGTGGACATTGATGAATGCAGCGTATACGATAAAGTTCTGCATTAAAGCAGCAGATCGCCGCAGCGCTGCAGAGAAGCTTCACACTAACACACAAACTGAACTGAGTCTGTTAAATAAAACACAGTTTCTTTACAATATTAGTTACTGAAATAATCAAAATCAGATACGAGTAACTCAAAGTTCTCACCGGAACATTTTACAGCAGTCGAGTCAAAGAAAACATGTTAAATCATCAGTTTCTTTTAGTTCTGTATCCGTCGTATCATATTGTAAAATGGTATCATATGGCAACTTATCACAACTTATGACATCACAGGTTGTCGTCCAGTGCCACGTGACATCACACAACACGGTAACGCTGCTAATCCTAAAACAACCTGTCTAAACCATAGACTGTAAAATGAGTGGACGTAACGACGTTCGGCTCAAACTGAAGCTTCCAGCAGATGCCCCGCCCCCTGGTGTCTGGCTGCAGTATAGGTCATAAGCCCCGCCCCCTGGTGTCTGGCTGCAGTATAGGTCATAAGCCCCGCCCCCTGGTGTCTGGCTGCAGTATAGGTCATAAGCCCCGCCCCCTGGTGTCTGGCTGCAGTATAGGTCATAAGCCCCGCCTCCCCATGTATTCCAGATATGAGCCGGGAAAACTTTAAAAAATTACGATACCTCATAGAA
The DNA here is from genome assembly GCA_008086565.1 of Thalassoma bifasciatum. NCBI lineage: Eukaryota > Metazoa > Chordata > Actinopteri > Labriformes > Labridae > Thalassoma > Thalassoma bifasciatum. The sequence continues at coordinate 28,578 of RPOG01004610.1, read as the reverse complement.
ACGTTTCTCTCATCTTTACTCTAAGGTGGTATGACGATGTCATCTGGTTGCATGGTGTTCAGGTGTTTTTTTTTCTGAGAAGTTAGTTTCTCATTAGTTATTGGACGTTAAAAACCGTGATATAAGTTTCGTTTTACGATAGTTGACCGCTGCCGTTCATGAGTAGTTTTTATCGGGGATATAAGAAACTTCGGGAAAGAACCAAAAGGAGACTAAACCTTCTGAAGAAGAAGAAATAAATATTTTTATTTCTCTTTTTTACTTGGCTCCACCGGAAATTCTCTACTGCGCAGACTCTGGCTGCACAATGGCGGCTAGAGAAACGGGGTTTTTTGGCTTCAAAAACGTAGAACGGTGACAGGCGGAAGCACGCTGTTCATTCTATATACAGTCAATGGTTAAGAGTCAAAGATAGCTCTTTTTGTTCTTCAGTTTTTATTTCCAAAAATACAACATAAAAAGTCCAGTTTAGAAAAAGCAGGAATGGCTTTTAGGTTTTGAGAAGAGTCAAAATTCGACAACTTATCGAAAAATCTTCTTTTTATTTTTTTGCCCCTGTGTTTATTTCTCATAATTTCGACTTAAATCTTAGAATTTTGACTTTCTTTATCAAAATTCCAACTTTTTATTTCAAAGCGTAAACTTTTGATCTTAGACTGTTGTCATCTTAAAATTTTGACCTTAAATGAGAAAGTTTGGACTTTTTACACATGATCTTAAACTGATTTCTTAAACTTAAGAAATTTCATCTCAAAATCTTGACGTTTTGTCTCAGAATTTTGTCTTTATTTCTCAAAATTTTCACTTTTATCTTAAAATATTGACATTTTATTTAAAAGTCTGAAACAATTCTTACCTTTAGTTTTCATTTTCATCCTCACATTAGAGTAAAAGCTTTTGATGTTTCAATGGTTTGATGTAATTTTCCGTCAAGTTTGTAATTGTTACTGTACATTGTGAAAATTTCACTTAAGCATGATTTTAAAATAATCGTGAATCCAATTGAAATCGTTATATCTACCAGAAAAATCGCAATTAGATCGTTTTCTAAAATCGTTCAGCCCTACATCCCACCATCATTGTTGTGTAAATTATTGAGCTTTTTCTGCCGCTGCCCCTAAATTGTGGAACAAGCTCCCACTCCACTTCACTTCACTTTTTACTTGGCTCCACCGGAAATTCTCTACTGCGCAGACTCTGGGTTTTTTGGCTTCAAAATTGTAAAACGGTGACAGACGGAAGCACGCTGTCCATTCTATATACAGTCATTGGTTCAAACGCTAAAAGGCCAATAAAAAGAATTATAGAAACACTTTACTCTAAAAACATCAATAACTCTAATGAAACACCAGGAAACTGTCATTACCTTCAAAATAAAAGCTCTTTGTCTCTGCGCTGAATTATCACACACTAAACTGTCGATGTCTCACAAAAACACACGTTAAATGACGTAAACAAACACCTGTCATCGATCCACAGAGGTCTGAACGCGGCGCAGCATCTTTGCAGGACGCTGTGAGAGCCGGCGACATAAATCACACGCGGGATTGAGCGAAACGATCCCATTACGATCGTTAATCAATGTGATCATCTCCTGACATCTGTTGGCTTAAACAATGGACGCAGCCATCCGCGCACGCCATGTGTCGTCCAAATAAAAGCCTCAAAAACGAGAGCGAGCGGCTCTTATACGTGTCAGTGACCTCCTGTGTGTGTGTACCAACATGCGTCGGGGTTTATAACCTATCAAGATGGTGAGTGATCTCCTCTAATGGATCCTCGTTTCATAGATTAACAACAGAGCTCATTTAGTTAATCACTGCGGATTGGATCAAATTTATAGATTTGATGCTATTGTCCATTTCAGAAAGCAGAGCAATTACATGAAAAGCCCCCGAGGCCAGATGTCTGACCTCTGATTAAAAGCCAAGAAAGCCGAGCTGACAGCGACGTGACACTGAATCATCCACCGAGCTGCAGCTTTCTGCTTCTTTTTCATCTCTTTTGTCCCATTTTGGTTCCTTTTAGCCAGAATGAAGCGCTGGCGTTGTAATCCAGCGCATGTGTGTGTGTGGGCTCTCCTCCTTGGCTTTACGTCGAGAGCATTAACCTCTTACACTTTACTGGAGCGTCGACGACCCGCTTCCTACTCCTATGACGTCATCGAGGTATAAACAGAAACACCTTTATTGAACATAAGAAAGCTATACTGCGTTAAAAAAGCTGCTAAGTTTTCTTCACCAACAAAACGTAATTAGTGAAAGAATCACTCAGATTCTTGGTGTCATTACGTCACATCCTGACGCCCGTACCCTGAATATAGTGAGAGGAAAGGTGGTCTCCTTAGGTCTCAAGTTTGTATAGTTTTCACAACAAAGTAGTTTAATAAGGTTCACCACTTTAAAGAGGACATTTCAGGCAACAAACAGACAGACAGCACAGGCAAGAGTAGTTATTGTCGTCGAACACAGTCTTAGAGCATTTCCTCCTCAATGTCAATCTGACAAAACTTGGCATATTCTATTTCCTTAGACTTCTGGTTCCAAGATAAGCTTGTCTGAGTTTTGATGCCAGGAGAGCCTGATTTATACAGGAAGTGGTCTCTGCTTGACTCGACAGTAGCGTTAACTTAAGCTGCGTAAAGCCTCCAAACAGCTTTCAATTCCATAGAAATCCATCAATCTTAGATCTTCCTGTCTACTCATTTTCTTTTGTCCATTTTCTTTTGTTTATTTAAATGGTTATTAATCTGCACTGTTGTTATTTTTACCCTGTAAAATATTGTTTTACATGTTTGTTCTTACCTGCACTTTTAACATTTTCGATGTAAAGCGACTGAGTTTTTTGAAAAGCGCTCTATAAATAAAATGTATTATTATTATTATTATTGTTTATTGGCTATCGGCCCTGACAATCACAGGTACAGTAACTAATAACCTTAGCGTCCACACAAAGCCTGCTGCAGCAAAACAAACTGCTGAAAAATCGATTTATATTTTTTTAAATCATTTATATCCATGTGAGCAACAGGGGAGCTACAATTTCACGATTTTTTGCGAACCTTTTCACAGAGAGAACAAAGTTGACGACAAAGACGACACTGAGCACTGATACAGCTGGTTTTGTTTGCATGAAGTCGTCACATTAGTGCGTGGAAAACAAAAACAAATCTGCTGGTGTCGCTCACCTGCATCTAAAAACGTTCAAACTCCTATAAGATTTGACCTAAAAAGCTCAAATTTCACCCAGATGTAGATGAGAAGGTGTAGAAGTGATGTGGTGGATGTTTTATGTTTGACATAAAGCATCTTAAAGTTAATGATGTTCAAAAATTGGTTACAGAAAAAAAGTGTTTCAGCTGCATTTATCCTGATGTGAACTTTATCCACATATAAAAACACAACATTTTCTGAAACTAGAGGCTTAAATCTTTATTTACTCCACAGTGACTACTTAAAACTGGAATACCAAGGAGTCAATATTCGAAATTTTTGTGTCGGACCATTTATCCAGTCATAACAGACCCTACATTCCCCAATTCCAGTCTTTATGTAAAGTAGACTACCGACGTCTACATGCACCTCCAACCTCGCGTCGGATTCTCCTAACATAGACACAAATCTCGTACAACTTCCACACATACGAGCGGCTGGAGCTGCTGCCTCGTCGCAGTCCTACACGCTAAAGAGATCACAACCCCAATTTCTTTGGCCTCGTCCGCTTTAAGCCATCTGGACTTTGGGCGTTTTGGGTTCAAAGCTTCTTACAGCAAATTCTAATGAATTCAATCAGCCTTTACATTGGGGGAATGTATAGAACGAGTCATGTATGTCCATAGAATTACAAAAAGTCCGGAGTAATCCTGATTAAAAAGCTTGTTTTCTAACCAAATGACAGGCTGTTCCACACTTTCAGAAAGACGCGTGGCCCTTTTGCTCTCCAACTATTCCCTTTTTTTTTAGTTTTAAAGCTTCTTATGTTAAATTCTAACAAATTCAATCAGCCTTACATTAGAGGACGTATAGACCGAAGCCTGTATGTCCATAGATTTACACACATTTGGGGTAATCCTGATTAAAAAGCTTGTTTTATAACTGGACGCTGAAGAGGAACATGTGAGCGCTTCGGTTCGATGTTCTCAAACTCTGATTCTGCAGAGAGAAGATTTTACTGTAAAAGCTTCTTATGTTAAATTCAATCAGNGTTTCAAGATGCACAATAAGGAGGCACTTGAGGAAAAATGGGCTGAAGAAAGACATTTCTACACAAATGCCACAAAGTTTCCTGCTTACAATACGCCAAACAGCACAGAGACAAGCCTCAAAACTTCTGGAACAAAGTCATTTGGAGTGATGAGAGCAAAAGTGAACTTTTTGTCCACAACCATAAACATTGTTCCATTTGGAGAGGAGTCAACAAGGCCTATGATGAAAGGTCCACCATTCCTACTGTGAAACACGGAGGTGGATCACTGATGTTTTGGGGATGTGTGAGCTACAAAGGCTCAGGAAACTTGGTCCAAACTGATGAATGAAGGATGAATGCAGCATGTTATCAGAAAATACTGGAGGAAAATTTACACTCATCAGCCCAGAAGCTGCACATGAGACGTACTTGGACGTTCACACATGACAATGATCCAAAACACAAGACCAAGTGGACCTGCCATTGGCTACAGCAGAATAAAGTGAAGGTTCTGGAGTGGCCATCTCAGTCTCCTGACCTCATCTCAAACTTGTAGACTTGTAGGCCCCAGTAGCTGTTAGTGTAAAGACCGTAGACTGTATAATAAGTGGACGCCATAACAATCACCTCTAACTAACTCCTCTAAAACTGCTCCCCCTGGTGGCTGGCTGCAGTATAGGTCAAAGTCTTCATCTCCTAATTCATTACAGATGAGAGGTGGTAAAACTCTAGAAAATTATAACACCTCTTATGAATGTGTCTCACATTCTTTTGTGGTGGTAAAATGAAGATGTCATTCAGCTGTGTTGTGTTTGAGTCCTCTTTTTACTAAAGTGTTGGTTTTTTATTAGTTATTAGTCGTTAAAAACCAGACTCATCAACTGTCTGATTTCCTAAATAGCCACTCCAGCTGTTTTGCTTCAATACTTGCTTTCAGAAACAGACTGGTCACATTGCAGAGGGAACATTAATTTTTTATACCGTCTATGATAAAGACAGATCACAATCTATCTGAAAAGCATGGGATGGATTTGTGTGAAATGGAATGGATTTGAAAAAGCTGGAACAGTTAAACAGACCGGAGTGGATTTGAAAAGAATGGAACGGATTTGGAAAGACTGGTATAGGTTTGGAAAGAATGGAACAGATTTACATAGACTGGAATGGATTGAAACAGACTGGAGTGAATTTGGAAAGATGGGAATGGATTTGGGAAGACTGGAATGGACTTACACAGACTGGAATAGATTTGGAAAGACTGGAATGGAGTTACACAGACTGGAACAGATTTGGAAAGATGGGAATGGAGTTACACAGACTGGAATGGATTTGGAAAGACTGGAATGGATTTACACAAACTGGAATGGACTTGGGAAGACTGGAATGGATTTGGGAAGACTGGAATGGAGTTACACAGACTGGAACGGATTTGGAAAGACTGGAATGGAGTTACACAGACTGGAACGGATTTGGAAAGACTGGAATGGAGTTACACGGACTGGAATAGTTTTGGAAAGACTGAAATGGATTTGGACGGACTGGAATGGATTTAAACAAAACGGAATTGATTTGGAAAGACTGGAATGGAGTTACACAAACTGGAATGGACTTGGGAAGACTGGAATGGATTTGGGAAGACTGGAATGGACTTACACAGACTGGAATGGATTTAGACAGACTGGAATGGAGTTACACAGACTGGAATGGATTTAGCCAGACTGGAATAGTTTTGGAAAGACTGGAATGGATTGAGACAGACTGGAATGGATTTGGAAAGACTGGAATGGACTTACACAGACTGGAATGGATTTGGAAAGACAGACTGGAATGGATTTACATTAACTGGAATGGATTTTCACAGAGTTGAATGGATTTGGATGAACTGGAATGAAAAGGGATGGAATGGGTTATTGAAGGATAGAATTGTGTTGCTTTGAACACAATGAAATGAAACCAAAAGACAGAGAAAGACTCTCCTGGTTAAACCACCCACTGTGAAAAGATGAAGTCAGTAACCTTTCTACAGCAGAGAACAGACTGCGTGGTGTCAAACTGAACACCAACAGTGGAGCCCTCAGTCTGTCAGCTCCACCTCCGTGTTCACGTTTCCTTTCTGAAAGCGAACAAACCACAGCTCTGTGA
>RPOG01004610.1:0-21313 GCA_008086565.1 Thalassoma bifasciatum | reverse complement strand
GCAGCCTCCCAGGAGCAGTTTGTGGCCTGCACATCTTGTTCAAGGACGCCGTGATGTGCGTCCCCTTTCTCCTCTGGTTTATCTGTGCTGGTTAAGTGAGGTCACAACACAATGGGAGGCTCCATCAACCTGAGCGGAGAGGTCGCAGCGAAGAGCCACAACGAGCCGGCGCTGATTCAATCTATCAGGAAAATCTGTCACGATGGTCAAATGATGATAAAAGAACGTCACTGAGAATTTCCCTCATTTGTCTCTTCGGGTCATCAACAAACAGTTACAGTAAGCTCTTTGGTTTTTGTTGAAGCTGCTTTTTCTGATGTTCGCATTCTGAAAACTCCCATAATTCCTGGAATCAGAGCTGATGCACAGGAGGGAGATTTGTGACGCTGAGAGATGAAAGTAATTGACTCTTCGTCGCCCTGGGTGCAGCTTTGAAGGATCTACAAGCTCTAACAAGCGCGGCAGAAAAAACAGCTCAAAGAGAAATCATCTTTGAACGTCTCTGTGTGAAATAAAAATCTTTTGTTCCTGCTGTTTGTGACCAGACAGGCCTGAGGTGAACGAGCGAACGAAGCTGTGATGGAGGCGGATGATGATTTACGGCGTGTCCAGCTCTCGCTTTGACTCCTCGCCACTCACACACACATCCACTAATCAGGGCTGATGTCATCGCAGCTGGGTGGACACGGCCTCGTCAATTATTAATAGACCCATATCACACATTAGCTGTTAGATAACCGCTGTGAGCTCTATCTTTGAACGCGGATCTAAGATAGCATCAGAGAGGTGCTTTCTACATTAATGCAGAGAGAAACCTCAACCCAGGACTCTCTCTTTAACATTAAATATACATATTTTGTTTTATTTGACCTTTGTACAGACTGCTCCAGAAATAAAGCTCATAAAAGAGGTCACACAAACAGTAGCATGCTGTATTTCATTACTAAGAGGAGATGATATGATACCAAGAGTAAATTTTCTACCATCATGCACTTGAAAAAAAGGCAAAAAACAGAAATTTTAGAAGTGGGATGAAACTTTTTTTTTCATCAAATACAAATATGGAGTTAAAATGTTGGATTTTTTTGCTCCAAGTACAAACTCTCATTAGACTTTATATGAGCCAAAGTGATCCGACAAGTCCAAAATGAATTCTGAATTTAAAATATTTAAAGGAAGATTCTTCTGGATGCAAAGAAAAACCCACAAATATCTTCAGCTGAAATACAGGACTCTCTGATAGAATGTGGTCTGGCTGTTTCAACATGCACAATAAGGAGGCACTTGAAGAAAACCATTTCTACGTAAATGCCACAAAGTTTCCTGCTTACAATACGCCAAACAGCACAGAGACAAGCCTCAAAACTTCTGGAACAAAGTCATTTGGAGTGATGAGAGCTAAAGTGAACTTTTTGTCCACAACCATAAACATTGTTCCATTTGGAGAGGAGTCAACAAGGCCTATAATGTAAGGTCCACCATTCCTACTGTGAAACACGGAGGTGGATCACTGATGTTTTGGGGATGTGTGAGCTACAAAGGCTCAGGAAACTTGGTCCAAACTGATGAATGAAGGATGAATGCAGCATGTTATCAGAAAATACTGGAGGAAAATTTACACTCATCAGCCCAGAAGCTGCACATGAGACGTACTTGGATGTTCACACATGACAATGATCCAAAACACAAGGATAAGTGGACCTGCCATTGGCTACAGCAGAAGAAAGTGAAGGTTCTGGAGTGGCCATCTCAGTCTCCTGACAGACTTGGACGTTCACAAATGACAATGATCCAAAACACAAGGACAAGTCAAAGTTTTTGGATAAAAGTTGAAATTTTGCAAAATAGAGGGGGGAAAATAATCCAAATTTTTGAGATTAAAGAAACCTCCAAAACATTGGGTTAAAAAGAAAAAAATTGACACGATTAAGTCAAAATTTTAAGACAAAAAGTTGAATTTGGGGGTAACTGAGTCAAAATCTGAGATATGAAGTTGGATTATGAGATTTTAAGTTCAAAATCTTGGGGAGTCAAAATTAGCAAAAAGTCAAAGTTTGGGATTAAAAGTCAAACCTCGAGAAAAGTCCAATATTTGAGTTTAAGGACAAAAAAAGTGAGGAAAAAAAACAACAACTTTGAGATAAAAAGTCGATATTTTAGAGAAGACGTCCTATTCTTGATATTAAAAAGTGAAAAATTTCAGGTGAAAAGACAACGTTTAGGACCTGCCATTGGCTACAGCAGAATAAAGTGAAGGTTCTGGAGTGGCCATCTCAGTCTCCTGACCTCAAACCTGCAGTTCATGCAAGACAGAGCAAGAATTTACAGGAACTGGAGGCTTTTTGCCAAGAAGAATGGTCAGTTTTACCATCTGAGAACATACAGACCCTCATCCACAACGAGCACAAAAGACTTCAAGCTGTCACTGATGTTAAAGGGGGAAATACACGCTGTTAAGAACTGGGGGGGGGGACTTTGCATCAGGGTCATTTTGGACACAGTTGTTCGCTAATAAATGGCTTCACCCAACCACGAACCATGAGTGAAAGAAAAAGTCTCTTAAATTTAGTCTGTTTTCTTTCTTGCTTCATTGTAAGAGTTATTGTTGGTGTTGTTTTTCAATTCAAAGTTGTGTTTCTAGTGTGTTCAGTGTTTGGTTTCGCTCTGATGTCACTTCTCCAAAACTCTGAGAGGTACAGAACGACAGATAAACTTTTTCCCACAGAGCTCGACCCACATCACCAGAAAAAAATGTAGATATGCGTTTGCACAGTTTGACATCCAGATATCTGATCTTTGCGCTGAGGAGTCGTTCTTCAGATTTCAGCGTTTTCATGCTTTGAATTCAGAGAGTCCGGTTTGTCAAGTTGTGACTGATTAGTTCTTGGTTTTTTCAGGAGCTTTCTAAGAAGCGTGGCTCTGCGTCGTGTGCAGGTGTGGACGAGTCGTTGTGAGTTCAGGGCCCTTCAGTCACCTCCGGCTCCACTTTGACTCCTGGTATCTCGCAGACGCCGCTCGCTGCAGCAGGGAGAGTCGCTCGGTCGGGATAACGGCCCGGGTTATTGATTAACAGTCTGAGTGTTTACTTCTGCGGCTCGGCCTCATGGTGTGATGCTCTCAGCAGCATGTGACCTGCTCCTCTTCTTCCTCGGAGACTCAGGGTGTTTATGATGTGACGAATCGCTCTAAAGCCTCATACCTACAGGCTCCTCAGCGTGACCACATCACACACTGCCCCTCTTTGTCTCAGCGTGTCCTATACGTCCGTATAGGAGCAGTTTACTCAGGACAAATGTGGAGCTGAGGACACGACTGACACATCACGCTAACGTTCCCCTGAGCCGCCCTCTTTCAGTCCTTCTGTACAAGTCTTTCATAGAGGAGAAGGTTTCCTGAGGTAAAAATGTAAGGACATGCTTTGGTACACAGCCTGTAGTAAAAAGCTTTCATGGTTTTCTTATCAGATAACTCAAGAAATCTTTCTTTTCTGGAACATAAACCATTCCCAAAGCCAGACATTTGCCACAAGCTGAATGTCTTCTCTCAGCGTTGATGGTTTGTTTGTTTGTTGGACTTTCATTTCAACCACATCAGAGAAAACTGACTGACAACGAAAGACAGGTCATTTAGAGATGGCGAGATCTGTAAAGAAATCTCACAGGAAGAGGTTAGAATTAGAGAGTGAGGGGCGACAAAGAGCAGAGGGTCATGGTGGGGATTAAAGTTTGGTTTATGTCAAAGACAGAGACTGAATCCAAAACTGTCGTTTAAAGCTGATACAACTCAGAAACTTCTGCACAAAGTCACGATTGGTTCACTGTTTCCTGTTCAATGTCTGTTTGACGTCTGTTCTTCATCATTGTCTTTTGTTCATGGTCTGTTCATCTTCTGTTGTTCCTCGTCTGTGCATCGTCCGTTGTCATCTGTGTATCGTCTGTTCTTCGTCTCTTCTTTGTCAGTTTGTCTCTTGTTCTTTGTCTCTTTGTTACCTGTTCTTTGTCTGCTCTGTTTGTCACCTGTTCGTTGTTTGTAAGTCGCCAATTTATCTTCAGTTCATCATTCGTTTGTAGTCCGTTTGTCTACTTTTAAAGTGAACCCCGACTGTAAGGACTAATAGGCATGAATATGCTTAAATGTTTGTCTCAAACTAGAATTTGTTGTTCTAAGTTGGCTCTGATTCGGCAAGCTCTCGATCTTAATATCTTCCAAACGGCCGAGTTAGAAAAAAATCCCCCCTCATAGTGTGTGCCGTTACCACAATAAGCGATACAGACGGGAGACGGAGTTTGTACCAGGCTTTGAATACGCTCATTTCGGCTCTGAAAACGGCTTTTTTTGCGTTCATGTGTACGTGACTTCATACTGATGCTGAAGTTTTCGTCCGTCATTATTTTTTTCTAAACTTGAATACAAATTTATTTCTGAGGTATACATTTGCCCCCAAACCTAAACAAAAAATTTAACCAAACACTTGATTAGATTGTAGTTTTTGCTGTGAAGATATGAGAGATCGTTTTGGCCTTCTGTTTCTGCTGTTTTATCTTCTTACTTTTTTCAATAAGCAATGAAATGAAACATGATTTTAAAGGGAACCCCGACTGTAAGGACTAACAGGCATGAATATGCTTAAAAAAGTTGAAAAACTAACCAGAAAAAGTCAGAATATGCCAAAATAAGGTCAAAATCCTCCAAAAAGTCAAAAACAAACCAGGAAAAAGTCAAAACTTACCAAATTAAAGTCAAACTCTTACCAAAATAAAGTCAAAATACTTAAAAAAAAGTCAAAAGCAAACCAGAAAAAAGTCAAAAACCTACCAAAATCAAGTTAAAATCTTACAAAAAAAGCCAAAAACTAACCAGAAAATAGTCAAAAACTTTACAAAATAATGTCAAATACTACAAAAAATGTCAAAAACAAACCAGTAAAAAGTCAGAAACGAACCAAATGTGTCTCAAACTAGAATTTGTTGTTAAAGACATAACGAATTGGTTTTTCTTTTAAAAAAATACAGTTTAAAACACAGTTTCTATCCTTCAGGCGCAGCCATTGTTTTACTGCTGCAATGCATTCTGGGTTGATGACGTAGATTGGTTGCTTGGTGCCGAGCATCTGGATTTGGCCGTTTCCTCACTACTAGTCGCCGTAAGTCACGAGGTTTGAGGAGGGAAAAAAACATAATAATGCCACATGTGGCTGCTTTTGGGTGCACTTTTCAGTCCAAAGGAAACAAGGAGACTGATGTTAGTCTGCACAGCTTCCCAAAAGACAAGAAAAGAAGGAAGTTGTGGGAAATNTTTCTGAATCAGATCTTTAAACTGTGAAGATCGAACGGTGACATCACTGATCTCCACGGGCTCGTTAGGACTTTGTAGGGCGCCGTTCGCTGGACTTTGGTCGTGAATTACTTCCCTGAGAGTCGTTTGTGAGCGGGTGGGGGGTGGGGGCTCATCAGGGCTGCAGATATATCTGTCAAACATTAACAAAGTGCTGTGCAATGCCGCAGCCTCTGCTCTCTCTATCAGCATTTTTTGGAGATAAACTGTCTGAACCCGGGTTTTATCTCTAGACCTCTGTCTTTACTGCGCTGGAACTCGTGTGGCTGCATTACACTCTCTGTTTCTGACCTAAAAGAGGAAGACTGCTGCTCTTAAAGGGCCAACACATAAAAGTTTAGAGTCTCACTGAAGAATATTTCACATTTACAAAAACAGGACTTGTTTGTTTTTTTGTTGAAGCAGTATTTCCTGTTTCTGCCGGAGGAAATCCAGCTTGTTTGAGCAGCGCTTCAGTGTCACTTTCTGCCTGATTTGCTTAATAATATCAGTCTCTGTCCTGGTGTAAACTCTGAGCCACAGCAAATCCCTGCCATTAAATGTTCCCTGCAGATTATGAGCATTAATCACCGCTGTAAAACCAACAATATCCATTAACATCATTCATGATGTGCTGAAGTCGACCTGGTTAAAGGCTTGGAGGTAATTTACCCTCCAGGACGACAGGATGATATTTTCCCCCTTTGAATATCAGCATCAGAAAATGTTCTAGTAATTAATGAAGAGAGTGACAGAGTTTTATTCCTCTGACATTATTCTACCTTAAACACTGTGAAGTATCTTAAGAATGTTTATTGTATCTTTATGTATGAGAGAATAAGAATGTGCATTTTGATGTGTGTGCATGCCGTGAGGATTTTTAAATATGTAACATTATGTATTTATGTATGTATATAGAGAAAAAGGTGTGAACCAAAGTATGCATGTGTGTCTGTATGTGTGTATATATGCATGTATGTATGTATTTATTTATGTATTTAAGGTTTTATAAATTGTGTATGAAAGTCTGTGATTGTATGTTTGCATGTATATATTTTTGTATGTATTTGTGTATGTATATGCATGTATGTTTTTGTATGTGTATGAAAGTCTATGAATGTATGTATGTATGTGAGTATGTGTATGTATTAATGAATGTATGTTTGTATTTATGTATGTAAGGTTTTATAAATGAATGAAAGTCTGTGATTGTATGTATGCATATATATTTATGCATGTATGTATTTATGTACGTATGTTCTTATAAATGTGTATGAAAGTCTGTAAATGTATATGCATATATATTTATTTACGTATGTACATATGCATGTATGTTTTTGTATATGTGTATGAAAGTCTGAGTGTATCTATGCATGTGTGTGTGTGTGTGTATGTATGTGAGTATGTGTGTATGTATAAATGTATGTATGTATTTATGTATACAAGGGGTTATAAATGTGTGTATGAAAGTCTGATTGTATGTATGCATGTATATATTTATGTATGTGTGTATATATGCTGTATGCTTTTGTAAGTTTATAAAAGACTGTGTGTGTATGTATGTATGTATGTCAGTATGTATGTATTTATGTATGTAGGGCTTTTTAAATCTGCGTATGAAAGTCTGTGATTGTATGTATGCATGTATATATTTATGTATGTATTTGTGTATGTATGTTTTTATAAATGTGTATCAAAGTCTGTAAATGTATGTATGTATGTATGCATGTATGTTTTTGTATATGTGTATGAAAGTCTGTGAGTGTACGTTTGCATCTGTGTGTGTTTGTATGTATGTGAGTATGTGTGTATGTATTCATGTATGTAAGGTTCTATAAATATATGTGTGAAAGTCTGTGATTGTATGTATGCATGTATATATTTATGTATGTATGTATTATGTGTGCATGTATGTTTTTAGAAATATATGTATGAAAGTCTGTGAATGTATGTGTGAATCTATGTCTGCATGTTTTGATGTATGTTTGTGTCTATATATGTATTTATGTATGTTTGTAAGTTTCTATGTATGTTTGAATGTTCAAATGTATGTATGTATGTAAGTTTGTGTTTATCTGTTGAGAGTTTGCAAGTGTGAATGAAAGTTTTAGCAAAAGTTTGTACGAATTTTTGTTTGTTTGAAATTATTAAAACTATAATAAGTGAAGGTAGGAAGGCTTCGTATGAGTGTATGTATGAACATATGCATGAAAGTATGAAAGTGTGTTTGTATGAAAGTATTTTTACATAAGGTGTTTATTTGAGTTTGTATATAATGCAAATGTTCTAAGTTAGTTATGAAGCATGTATTTATGTTTGCTGTTGCAGACATACATTCATACAGATAAACATAATTTTAGTTAAATGCAAACGTGTGTATATGTAAAAACTACTTTCTATGCTGCAGTGTTGCATGTTTAACTTGCGTCTTGGCAGCGTGTGTGAAGTTGCTGCTGGTCATGTGAAGCTTGTGTTCACAGAGTTATGTAACCTTCAGCCAGAACAGACAGAACTTCACAAACAGAACATTTAACAGCCTGAATTAAACTGTCAGAGTCTTCAGATGGATGCTCGCCTAAACTTTTTATGACTTCACATCCCCCTGAGCAGGTTCCTGCTGTGAGAAACAGAAAAATCAGATGAAATATTTTTGCGCTGACGCTCTGTTACACGTCTGGTATGAAAGTCACGTCCACCGAGTCTTTAAATCTGAAACATCAAAGAAGTTTTTTCACACGGCTGTGACCTGGAAAACTGGTTTGTGAGATTCCAGTTTGCAGAAGATGAAGTTGCGAGATCATCAGTTTAGGTTTAGGAGGTTCGGAAGATGAAGAGACGGTTAATGAGAATCTGTGCAGAAGGAGTTGCCACGGTTACGGCGTGCCCACCCGCTTAAGCCGCAGAGCTGCTTCTCTGCTACTTCCTGTCAATTCATAGAAATGAAAACGCTTACACAACCACTTCCACTGAGCGGCAGGTTTGGCATTCCCCTTTCTCACCGACTCACCGTTTTAATCTGGCACACGAGCTTCGACACACGAGCATTAAATCTGAAACCTGTCAGTTTGCAGAAGTCTGAAAATGTTCTTCTGTCTTAACTCAGACCTTTGAAACAGTCACCTCAGAAAAAACCTTTGCCCTGATTCTCGTTAAAGAGATTATTTTTATCTTTCCATTCTCTGAGGAGTTTACGCGGAAAAATAAATCTGTTGTGCTTCAGGAATAGAAAAGAAAAGATGCTTCTAAATCCTGATTAAGCTTCATGGAGTGAAACTACTAATCAGTCTCCTCCTCCTCCTCCTCTTCCTCCTTCAACCTGATCTGACCCAGGTCATCACAGGTGAGCGTTCACAGGCGTGAATTGTTCCTGCATGAATAAAGTCATAAACTCATGGGAAAAAAGTCAGAAACTTATTAAAATAAATGCTCCTTTAACACGATAATGGTTTTAGGATGAAACACAACAGTATTGTTTCCTTTTTTATCAGTAACTTACCAGAATAAAGTTGAAAACTTAGGAGAAGAGTGGCTTACACAAACCATAAAAGGTTCAAAACCTACTAAACAAAAAAAGTCAGAAACTTGCTAGAATCAAGTCAAAAACTGACAAAAAAAAACTCAAAAACTTACAGGAATGAAGTCACACACTTACTTATATAAGGTGTAAAATTATCACTTCAAAAACAAGGTCAATTAAAACAAGATAAGGTCAAAAACTTACCAAAATAAGGTCAAAATCTAACCAAAAAAAGTCAAAATCTTACCAAAATAAAGTCAAAATACTACAAAAAAGTGGAAACTGACCATAATGAGGTCAAAATCTTACAAAATAAGTAAAAATCTAACAAAAAAAGTTGAAAAACTAACCAGAAAAAGTCAGAGACTTGCCAAAATAAGGTCAAAATCCTCCAAAATGTCAAAAACAAACCAGGAAAAAGTCAAAAACTTACCAAATTAAAGTCAAACTCTTACCAAAATAAAGTCAAAATACTTCTAAAAAGTCAAAAGCAAACCAGAAAAAAGTCAAAAACCTACCAAAATCAAGTTAAAATCTTACAAAAAAAGCCAAAAACTAACCAGAAAATAGTCAAAAACTTAACAAAATAATGTCAAATACTACAAAAAAAGTCAAAAACAAACCAGTAAAAAGTCAGAAATGAACCAAAATAATGTCAAAATTTAACCAAAAAATGTCAAAATTTTACCACAATAAAGTCAAAATACTACAAAAAAAGTGGAAACTTACCAAAATAAGGTCAAAATCTTACAAAACAAGTAAAAATCTAACAAAAAAAGTCAAAAACTAACCAGAAAAAAGTCAGAAACTTGCAAAAATAGGGTCAAAAACTTACCAAAATAAGGTAAAAGTCTTACAGAAATAAAGTCAAAATACTTCTAAAAAGTCAAAAGCAAACCAGAAAACAGTCAAAAAATAACCAAAATAAAGTTAAAATCTTACAAAAAAAGCCAAGAACTAACCAGAAAATAGTCAAAAACTTAACAAAATAATGTCAAATACTTAAAAAAAAGTCAAAAACTAACCAGAAAAGTCAGAAACTTGCCAAATTAAAGTCAAACTATTACCAAAATTAAGTCAAAATACTACAAAAAAAGCCAAAAACTAACCAGAAAATAGTCAAAAACTTAACAAAATAAGGTCAAATACTACGAAAAAAGTCAAAAACGAACCAGAAAAAAGTCAGAAAGAACCAAAATATAGTCAAAACTGACCAAAATAAAGTCAAAATCTTTCAAAAAAAGTCAAAAACAAACCAGAAAAAGTCAAAATAATTTCAAAATCTTACAAAATAAGTAAAAATCTAACAAAAAAAGTCAAAAACTAACCAGAATAAAAGTCAGAAACTTGCCAAAATAAGGTTAAAAACCTCCAAAAAGTCAAAAATTTACCAGAAAAAAGTCAAAAACTTACCAGATTTAAGTCAAAATACTACAAAAAAAATCAAAAACTTACAAGAAAAAAAGTCAGAAAGGAACCAAAATTATGTCAAAATGTAACGAAATAAAGTCAAAAACTTACCAAAATAAGTAGAAATCTATCAAAAAAAGTCAAAAAACTAACCAGAAAAAGTCAGACACTTGCCAAAATAGGGTCAAAATCTTAAAAAAGTCAAAAACTAACCAGAAAAAAGTTAGTCTTACCAAAATACAGTTAAAAACTTACCAAATTAAAGTCAAACTCTTACCAAATTTAAGTCAAAATACTACAAAAAAAGTCAAAATATGCCAAAATGAGGTCAAAATCTTACAAAATAAGTAAAAATCTAACAAAACAAGTCAGAAACTTACCAAAATAAAGTTAAAAACTTACCAAAACAATGTCAAAGTCTTACCAAAATAAAGTCAAAATACTTCAAAAAAGTCAAAAGCAAACCAGAAAAAAGTCAAAAACTAACCAGAAAAAACAGTCAAAAACTTAACAAAATCATGTCAAATACTACAAAAAAAGTCAAAAACAAACCAGTAAAAAGTCAGAAACGAACCAAAATAATGTCAAAATTTAACCAAAAAAAGTCAAAAATTTACCACAATAAGGTCAAAATACTACAAAAAAAGTGGAAACTTACCAAAAAAGGTCAAAATCTTACAAAATAAGTAAAAATCTAACAAAAAAGTCAAAAACTAACCAGAAAAAAGTCAGAAACTTACCAAAATAAAGTTAAAAACCTACCAAAACAATGTCAAAGTCTTACCAAAATAAAGTCAAAATACTTCAAAAAAGTCAAAAGCAAACCAGAAAAAAGTCAAAAACCTACCAAAATAATGTCAAAATACTACAAAAAAAGTCAAAAACAAACCGGAAAAAAGTCAAAAACTTGCAAAATTAAAGTCAAACTCTTACCAAAATTAAGTCAAAATACTACAAAACAAGTCAAAAACTAACCAAAATAAAGTTAAAAACTTGACAAAATAATGTCAAAGTCTTACCAAAATACAGTTAAAATACTTCAAAAAGTCAAAAACAAACCAGAAAAAAGTCAGAAACTTAACAAAATGAGGCCAAAATCTTACAAAATATGTAAAAATCTAACAAAAAAGTCAAAAACAAACCAGTTAAAAGTCAGAAACGAACCAAAATAATGTCAAAATCTAACCAAAAAAAATTAAAATCTTACCACAAAAAAGTCAAATACTACAAAAAAAGAGGAAACTAACCAGAAAAAAGCCAGAAACTTGCCAAATTTAAGTCAAACTCTTACCAAATTAAGTCAAAATACTGCAAAAAGAAGTCAAAAACTTACCAAAATAAAGTAAAAAACTTACCAATTTAATGTCAAAGTCTTTCCAAAATTAAGTCAAAATGCTTCAAAAAAGTCAATAGCAAACCAAAAAAAAGTCAAAAACCTACTAAAATCAAGTTAAAATCTAACAAAAAAAGCCAAAAACTAACCAGAAAACAGTCAAAAACTTAACAAATTAAAGTCAAACTCTTACCAAAATTAAGTCAAAATACTACAAAAAAAGCCAAAAACTAACCAGAAAATAGTCAAAAACTTAACAAAATAAGGTCAAATACTACGAAAAAAGTCAAAAACGAACCAGAAAAAAGTCAGAAACGAACCAAAATAATGTCAAAATCTAACCAAAATAAAGTCTAAATCCTACAAAATATAGTCAAAAACTGACCAAAATAATGTCAAATCTTTCAAAAAAAGTCAAAAACTAACCAGAAAAGTCAGAAACTTGCCAAATTAAAGTCAAACTATTACCAAAATTAAGTCAAAATACTACAAAAAAAGCCAAAAACTAACCAGAAAATAGTCAAAAACTTAACAAAATAAGGTCAAATACTACGAAAAAAAGTCAAAAACAAACCAGAAAAAGTCAAAATAAAGTCAAAATCTTACCAATGAAAAGTATTTTACCTTCAGGAAATAAAGTTGTTGATTTACAAGAATTAACCAGAATCAAGTTTTAAAAAAAAGAGTAAAGTCGTAACTTATGAGAATCAAGTTGGAAACTTACCAGGATAAAGTTATAAACTAGAATAATGTCAAAAACATAAGAGTTAAGTTATAAACCACAGAAAGTTTTGAGTTGGAGACTCTGTGTGTGTGTGTGTGTGTGTGTGTTAAAGCAACAATGACAAAGAAAGGTGTGAATTTCTTAAAAAGAAGTGTTTTATTTCCTTTTAAACAAAGCCCAATACAGATTTGAAGCAAAACTGGGGGAAACACTGGTAAATCTCAATCCAATCATCATGTCGGGGAAACACCCACAAAAAGATGAGCTTCAAATAAAAGAGAGAGAGAGAGAGAGAGACACCGAAAATAATCGTACAACCCAGAAGTGGGGCAAAGAAAAGTACTGGTGCATTTCCAACAAATCATTTCTGACAAACACAAAGTTTCTGCGAGCAGCTGTTGGGGAAAAATCTTCCATGGAAATAAAAACGATTCAGCAATTTAGCAAATTCAGGGATAAACATTTTCTGCCGTCTTTTTTTATACACGTTTCTTTAAACACAAGAGCCAAAGTTGGAGAGAATTAAGAGTCAGATTAATCAAAATGGCATCAGGTTAACATTTTCACAAGATACACAAAGATATATTTAAGTGTTAAATTTGACAGTTGTGCCGACGTCGCGCACGTTTCATCATGGGGGGTAAAAAAAAAGTCACATCTACATCATTTAGTGGCAGGAACATCCAGGTTTTCACACTTTCTCGTTTCAGTGGCGTCACGTTTGTTAATTTTTACATCAGTTTGACTTGAGGGGGATTTTTTTTAAACCAGTTTATCGGGTTTGTAGCTGGAGTTAAATCAAAAAAAAACAAAAAAAAAAAAACAGAGGGGGGTGATGGAAGAGGAAAGTCAGGAAAAACGTCGTCTTTGTTTCAGAATATGAAATTACAGACAGATCTGAAATGAGCTGATCCACCAATGTAAACACAGTGATTTTCTGATACAGAAAAATACTAAGTGGACAATGTTGATAGATCTTTAATAACAATATCCGTTGGCTGAAAACACCAGTCTGCTTTGATATATCCTCGTGTGGGAACATATATATATTTTATAACAAAATAAATCTATACCGTTATCGTGGTGATGGTCGCTCAGGGTCGTACAATCCCATCAGCCCCGGTTCTCTGAGTGCGTTCTTTGTCCGTGCAAACAGACGTTTAGCTCTGTTAGAAATAGTACTTGTGACTGAAGCAGCTCAAAGAGGCTCTGCCTGAGAAGAACATTAGTTTGAAGCAAATAAAGACTAATAAAATACTCATCTTTCCATCTTTACACCAGCTGTTAAAGTCTTTATAATAATAAAGTGTATGATGCTATTATTATCATTATTATCATCTTTAAAAATCAGAAGCAGGTTTGTTTTTTTTTATATCTGTATCGTCGCGTTTTGACACAAAATATCCTCTGGGGGATATTTACACAGGAAAAGATACTCTTCAAGCAATAAAACAAGCTTATATTGTGGGTTTGCAACAGAATAAAACACAATTCTGAAGAGTTATGGAGGAAGAATTGCATAGCAGATCAGAAGAGAGCGAACAGAACTGATCCTTTTTGGTATGGTGCACTTTTGATTCATGACTTTTTGCACGTTTTTCACATATATACACGAAGTCCATTCATAGTTTCACCTCCCCACAGTACAGATCAAGTTAACTTCTGCGCTTTAATGCTGCGGCAGAGAGAAGGCAGAAGACGTCCTCTCTGCTCCGCTCCTCTTAAAAGTCCCAAAGGAGTCTCTTTTTTTCTCAAAAACAAACAAAAAAATTAAACTTTGTTTTTAAAAAAGTGCCATTTTGCTACATTTATGAGCCGACCAGAGGCTGGCTGTTCAACACTTAACACACACACACACACACATGTCACACAGCTTCCTGATTCTATGAGTTTTGGTCACATGGACAATCACGCACGCACTCACCGACACACACTGAAACACTTGTGCAGAAACACACACACACACACACACACACGTAGATGACGTGAAGGGAAAAAGAAAAAGTGGAAAAACAGAGTTTGTGGCCGGTGGGTACGGTTCCGTTTGAAGAGTTTATCTTGCTGCGATTGGACATTCCCAGCTGGTAAAGCTTTGAAAAAGGAACAAGCACCATTAGGAAAAGGCCTCAGATGTCCTCTGCTGCTGTGTGTGGGGGGGGGGCAGGGGGCAGGGGGGGGTCAGCAGCCTGATTCTGTGCTCCCACCAAAGCAAAAAGAGACAGAAATCTACATTCAGACTCGCGGCAAAGTCACTGAAATGTTTCAGGCTTCTTCTGTTTCAGGAAACTGAGCCTCTTCCTTTCCAATCACAGAGTCCAAGGACGTTAAACTCCAACTCCCATGAGGCCTTTTTTTCACGTGTCCGTACGATGGGGGAGGGGTGGGTGTGATGGGTGGGGGGGTCCTCACCGTCTCTGCTGGGCGTAAACGGGGTACGCTAGCGTCACATTCAGAGAGTCATTGTGCTGGACCAAAGACGTGTGCTGGTAGTGGAGGACGAGTTCTTTGAGCGAGCTGTACAGATTATACGGCTCCGCGAAGCCGAAACCTGAGGGCGTTTTATTGATGACGCAGTGTTTCACCTCGCCGTCCACGCTGCGGAGAGAGAGAAAACACACACGGTCACTGAGGGTTCGCTTCGGTCTCTGTGAACAAACTGGTTTTTAACGAGCTCAGGAAAAATTTAAGACTTTACGTCACAGAAATATCCACATTTTTCTTTTTCTAACGTTGGAAAAAACAGTTTAAAGTTGTTATTTCTCCAAATATCAGATCTATGGAAGCCCAATTAGGCCATTTACAAAAAGAAAATGAAAACTTGGCTTTGTTGGGAAACTTTTTTGCCTGATATTAACAAAGTTCTGACATTATAACAACCTAACTTTTTTAAATAGAAGCTGAATTTTTTGGATAAAGGGCCAAATTTTTGAGTCAAAAGTTAAAATTTTAAGATGGTAAAGCCAGAATTATGAGAAAAAGAGTCAATTCTAAGATAAAAAGTCCAATTATGAATTAAAAAAAGTCAAAAATTGTGAGATGATAAAGTCAAGATGCTGTAACAAAGTCAAAATTGTTATAAAAAGACACATTTTTGAGACATAATCAATCAAATTTAAAGATTAATAGTCAGAATTTATAGATAATTTCGTCAAATATTGGACATTATAAAGTGAAATTTGATGATTAAGTCATAATAATGAGAAAACAACCAGAATTTGAGAAAATAAAGTCAAAAATATGAGATGATGGAGCCAAAATTTAGAAAAAAAAGACACATTTTTGGGAAAAAACGATCAAACTTCTAAAAGAAAAAGTCAAAATTCTGAGATAAAAGCCAAAAATTTGAGATATTTAAGTTAAAAATTTGAGATTTAGAAATAAAACCTGATAATTTAGTCATTGTTATGAGGGGAAAAAAATCTGAATTTCGAGATAACGAGTAAAAAAGTTCCAGAGCAGAACTTGAAATGTGATTTTTGATGCATTTATTTTATTTTATATCTCAAAAGTTTGAGTTTGAGTTAATATTGGCCCAAAAAAAGGATCCAGTTCCTCATTGTCCTATTTTTATCTGTCAGAATTAGGCGTCTTTGTTTCCTCATTTTGAAGCTGTCACTAAAATCTCACGTGTGATCTCGTCACATTAAACATCTGTGGAATGATCCGGAGGCTGTAGAACCTGTTCCTGACTTCACTTGGACTCAGAATAAAAAAAAAAAAACAGAAAGTTGAAGCTGAAACGTACACGACGCTGCAGGCGTAGCATCCCGCTTTGCTGCTGTCTCGAACCAGGAATGTTCCGTCTCTCTTCCCCTGCAGCAGCGCCTCGGCCTGCAGACGGTTGATGTTCCCCAGCTTCCAGGAGCGCTCGTCGTGATGGGGCAGGTCTTCGTCGTCGTCCACCATAGAGTATTGACTGAGGAGGAGGAGAAACGTGAGCTTCATCGTTGCTTATTTTTCTTTCTAGTTTGTTAAAAAAACAAAACAGAAACTCACTCTTCTGTGTTCTCGTTCTTGATGCCGAGCCACTCGTTGAGCTTCTTCTGTCGGACGCCTTTCTGGGTCAACCACCTGAGGAGAGAGGAAACTGTTAGAAACTGGAACGTGATCAGAGCTGAACGGTTTTAGAAAAAGATCTAATTCCGATTTTTCTGGCAGATACAGCGATTTCAATTTGATTCACGATTTTCTTCGAATTAAGCTTCAGTGAAGTTTTCACAATGTACAGAAACATTTACAAACTTGACAGAAAATTGCGTCAAACCATTGAAACATCATTGAAAAAAAGTAAACTTACGATATAAATTTCATAAACCTATGAGAATAAAGTTGTAAACTTACAGGAAAAAAAGTCATAAAGTTATAAAATAAAGTCAGAAAGTTTATGACTTTATTCTCATAGGTTTATGACTTCACTTGTAAGTTTACGATTTCATTCTTGTAAGTTTACGATTTCATTCTTGTGAGTTTACGATTTTATTCTTGTGAGTTTACGATTTTATTCTTGTTAGTTTACAAATTAATTCTTCTAAGTTAACAACTTTATTTTTGTAAGTTTACAATTTTATTCTTGTTAGTTCACAATTTCATTCTTGTAAGTTTACGATTTTATTCTTGTGAGTTTACGATTTTATTCTCGTCAATTTACGTTTTTTTTTATTGTAAGTTTACGATTTTATTCTTGTAAGTTTACGATTTTATTCTTGTGAGTTTACGATTTTATTCTCGTCAATTTACGTTTTTTTTTATTGTAAGTTTACGATTTTATTCTTGTAAGTTTACGATTTTATCTTTGTAGGTTTACAACTTAATTCTTCTAAGTTAACAACTTTATTCTTGTCAGTTTATGACTTTCTCATCTTAAGTAAATAACTTAATTCCCGTAAGTTAATGTCTCAGTTCTTGTCAGTTTATGACTTTTTTTCTCGTCAATTTACGACTTTTTTTCTTGCAAGTTTACAACTTAATTGTCTAATTATTTTTTTTTCTTTTAGCGTGGCCCTTTTATCCTCTGTCGTACAAAAGACCCATCCTTAACTCTTAACTTTTAAATATCCTTGATTGTTTTAAGTTAAAAAAGTTTAATAAAAAACAAAACAATTTAAAAAACAAAGTTAAATAAGTCATAATGAGAAAAACACTGAAGGTAAAGCGGTTTCTGTACTCACATGAGGTACTGGTCTCTGGTCTTGCGGAGCTGGATCAGATCTGGTTTGATGCTGTTCATCCTCTTGTCGATCTCTCTGTAATCGGCCGCCTGTTTCTTCAGATCCTCCTCCAGTCTGCGTTTGCTGTCCACGATCTCACTGATCCTGGATTTTAACTTCTCGTAGTTTCCCATGATCCTGCACGAATAAACGAAGAGTTTTAACGGTGAATCGTCTTTTTAAACTGGGTCATGAAGAAGCAGAAAGCTCCTCTTTAATCTTTCTCTTACCTCTGGATCTCTTTGTCGTTTCCCTCCCTCCTGAACTTCTCGATGTACTCTTTGCTGTACCGCTCTTGCGTTTGGCATTGCTCCTCGAAGATCTTTATCGTCTCGTTGAAAGCTTCGATGGCCGTGCGTTTCATTTGGATTTCCTGCACACGGACACAAACGTTGAGTTTCTTTCTCTTTCTTTAAAAAGTTTGTTAGTTTTGAGATATTCTGAGTCGTACCTGTGACGTCCTGGTGTACTCTTCGTACAGACGGTCGTACTCTTTGTTCTTCTCCTGATACTGTTGGTGATACTCGCACAGTTTCCTCCCCACAGCTTCGATGTTGTCTTCTTTCACTACCTGATCCTGAAAAAAAGAAGAGAAACCAAGAGTTAGACCACTTCAGTGTGAGAGAGGTGTGACTGTGAGTAGAGACTTTATTTACACCAATGCTCTTATCAATACGATTCTTTTTCAATTCCTAGAGTCAGTTTAACAGGTTTTCTTTCTCAACATAAAGTTTATAAGAACAAAAACATGAAATAAGTCCCTGAACCTGGAAATCTGTGACCATAAACTAGTAAAATCAAACGTAAAGTGATGATAATGTAATGTTTTGTTGTGTGTTTGACTGAAGTTGGTCACCTAACAATGCTTTGAGTTGTTTGGAACCTTGTGCTTGCCGTAGTTACACTAAAATCAGCCATGAGCCTGTGTTTACTTGTTCGTAATTTCACATTTTTGAGTTTAAAGTTGAAGTATGTTATGTTTCCTACATCCTCTGTGGTTCTTTAGCAGATGTGTAACATGCTGAATGTGTTAAATCTGAATCTCTTTTGAGAAATTTCTTTAGGTGTTCAGTTTTACAGCTTCTTAAAACTTAAAGCAGAAAATCCTGAATCAGAGTTTTCTTCGGAAAATGTACATGGACTCTTTAATATGAGTGTTAATGGGACCTCTTTGGGTTTCAGCTCCAGCCCCAAGTGGACACTTTAGGTACTGCAATGTTATTAAACTCTCACACTCACTAGGAAACAGAAATCTAATCAAGTATTTAGGGCTTAGTTAAAAAAATTTGTCTATGAGACTCATACTTTGCGATATCTTTGACTCATATTAAGTCTTTTAAGACATTTTTGGACTTAATATACAACATTAACACTTAGTTGGAGTCCAGATTTAGGAGAAAATTTGCACCTGTATCACCAAAAGCTGTGATTCATCTCTCGATTGAATCAACCTGGCTCCAAATTCAGCAAAACTTTCAACTTTTAAATCTTCAAAATGGATAAATTTCAAGAAAAAAGGCTGAACGGTTTGCAAAAATAATCTGACAGAGATTAGTTTTCCCTACATTGCAATTCCAGTTTATTGTGTGATTATTTTTGGGTTCCCCATTAACATGTTGTTAATGCTCATTTCTACGCACTCAATACTGTTTCTGCTTTTCGTTGAGTTTTCATTCATATCTTTTTGCTACTTTCTATCTTTGCACAAGTTTTCTCCCATTTTTTCGCCCTTTTCTATCCTTTTTTTGATGCTTTCTTTCCACCTCAAACTCATTTTTATCACTACTTCTTGATGTTTTACCACTTTTCACCACTTAAACTATTTGTCTCTTTGGTTGTGTAGAGTTGAGGGACACATAAAACAACTAATGCAACAAAGTGTATCTGGTATTAACTGCCCAGTTCTAATGTTTTTGGATTCAAGCATTTCTTGCAGATTCTTAGAGAAAACCAGATGTGGGCGTTGTGGTTTACCTGCTGGTGTTTGGAGACGGGGTAGAGCAGCTTGACGTCGAGTTTGGGGTTGTACTGAGCCAGCGACTCGTTGCGATAGTGGTTGATGAGCTCGACGACGGAGCTGAAGGTCAGAGGGTCCGAGAAGCCGTACTTCCCGTCCCGGTGGAATATCTTAATGAGTTTGTTGTTTCCTCCTTTCCTGCAGACGCAAAAAACGCATTTAAAGCAACGGGCGCATAATTCAGGAGGAGGAGACGATCCCGAAGAGGAAGAAGATCTCACCTCAGAGTCAGAGTGTAGTCTCCGTGCATCTTCGTGGAGGCGTCTCGCACCAGGAACGTCCCGTCGGCCGTGTCCCTCAGCTTCTCGTTGACCTCCTCCCTTGAGATGTCCCCCCAGTACCACTCGGCGTCCTGCAGAGCCATGTTGTTGTTCATACCGTTGTTAGTCACAGAGGCGGGTTTGGGCGGCTTTGGAGGTAGAGCTGAGGACGAGAGGGAGACAAAGGGTTAACGACGGGGATCACATTCTCACTTTCTGCTCATCCAAGTGAATTTATCACAACCCAAGCATTCGCAGGAGTACGCCCACTCGTCTCCTTTCCTCTCATTGATTAATCACGGCTAGAGAAAAAAAGGAAAAGGAGCAGGCTGTCTCCGGCGGGGAGGAGGGGACGGCGAGGAGTGGGAGGGGAAACGAAGCATGAGTCAGGGAGAATGAATCTCATTCAGGAAAAAGCAGAAACCTGTGATTATTCCTCGCTGCAGGAAATCTGAGCGAGCGTTTTCCTGCAGACGTGATCGTCCTCTTTTAGCCGCACACGCGTCGCGTTTGACAGATGTGCTGGCGGTTTTTTAAGCGCCGTATTGACGCTGGAGTCTTAACCCTGCAGAGGCACAAGCAGCTAAGGTATCAGGCTATTTTTAACCCGCAAAATTGCACCGCCTTTGTTCGCTCTCCCCGACCATCCGTGCATAAACTCAGCTCACCGCTTCAACCCAGACGAGCACATGGTTTCTGCTGCAGCCGCCGTCCAAAAAAAAAAAAAAAACACACACAACGCTTGATTCCATCACAGGAAAACAGAAATGACTCCCACAACCCTGCACGGTGCAAGTCTGCTCTGCTAACTTCACATCCCTTTAATTAAAAAAAAAAAAAAAAAAAAACCATTAAAGGCAGCCTGCTCGGTAACGTGTTACATCACTCACCACAGCCAATCAGAGAGGGGGGTCTGTCACCAACCGCTCCTGCATCTTTCATTTCCTGAGAGCGGTGAGGTCATTCCAGCGCCTTCTTTTCCCCTTTTTCTTTAACGCTCGAGTGTTAAAAAAACGCTGAAGCTAAAGCGGAATAAATCTCCCTGCAGCATCCGGAGCGCGCTCTCTTAGCAGGCGTCCATCGCTCTACACGCAGAGAGGAGGAGGAGGAGGAGAAAAAGGAGCTGCAGCCTGATCCACGCTCCCTCCCTCTCTCTCTCTCTTCTCTCTCTCCCTCTCTCGCTCTGTGGCTCTCCTGCAGCTCTGCTCGGCCCCTCCTCCCCCGCGCGTCGTGCGGGAGGTTTTAGTCCGTCCCACTGCTGGCACTCAGACAAAGCCAGCTCTGCTGCTGCAGCACGTACGCAGCTGAATTATAAAGCCTGAGCCCCGGTCAGCGGCACCCGGGGCTCCAAAATACGCCGGTAATCCCGCAGCGTGACACTCGGCGTGACAGAGATAGCTCCCTTGATATCCTGAGTGAAATGAAAATAGCTCGACTTCTCGGTAAAGTATAAAGGATTGGAGAGAAGTTCATGTGAGGATCACTTTAAACTCTTTAAGAAGTGAGAAAAGTGTCACATGAAATGAAAACCA